>NNCF01128987.1:164456-186179 GCA_002313205.1 Laupala kohalensis
AGGACGAGTTGGATTTGTCGCTCCGCACCTGTGACACTCTGTGATGAACAAAAGATAGCAGAGTCGTCGACAAAAAGAGAGTGTAAAACAGGATTCTTTACAGCAGACGTTATGCTGTTTATGACCACTACAAATAAGGTCACACTCAAGACTGAGCCCTGAGGAACACCGTTCTCTTGAAGAAGGAGATACGAGGTGTCTCTTCCAATTCTGTAGCGGAAGGAACGCTGATCCAAAAAGAACTGTAGCATCAGAGAAAGACGTCCTCTAAATCCCCCGGTATAGAGTTGGTTGAAAATGCCATGACGCCAAGTAGTATCGTAAGCCTTCTCGATGTCAAAAAATATTCCGACAACATGTTGTCTTCGGACAAAAACATCTTGAATTGCTGATTCCAGGAGATGTAACTTGTCCAGGGTGGAAAGAAATTTCCTGAAACCACACTGAGATCGACTCAGCAAGTTATGCTTTTCAATATACCAGACGAGACGTCGGTTGATAATTCTCTCCAGAGTTTTACCGACGCAACTCGTCAAGGCATTGCTTCGATAATTAATAATGTTCGTTTTGTCCTTACCTGGTTTTAGTAATCAGATAATCTTTGTTTCCTTCCAGGAATTAGGGAATACTGCCTCGGACCATGAAAGATTAAAGATATNCATGAAAGATTAAAGATATACAGAAGGTATTCTTTCGATTCAAGAATCTGTTGTCTCAGCATGTCATAATGAATTGAATCAGGACCAAGCGCAGTGTTGTGGACTGTTTCTAGAGCTGACTCAAGTTCCCACATATAGAAAGAAGAGTTGTAGGGTTCCCAGTTGGTGGAACGAAGGTCAAAAGATGTGCTCTCTTATACTTCACTTTTTCTCGCGAAATCAGGATCGCAGTTTGCTGAAGATGTTAGGTCAGCAAAGTATTCAGCCATTGCTGTTGCCATTTCTCTGTTGTTGGTGAGAACCCGACCCTGATAATTGAGCCCAGATATTGGACTCGAGAATACCTTCCAGATATCTTTCGGATTGACTCCCATACTTTAGTGGACGATGTTGTTCTCTTATTGGTGTTTAGAAACTCTTTCCAGGAGGTGGATCTGGATTCTTTGATAGTTCTGCGCGCTTTTGCTCTAGCAATCCGATATGCNTTTCCGGAGATGGACTACCCTTAAATTTCCGCAATGCTCTACCTCTTGCCCGAATGGCGGACCGACATGCATCGTTCCACCAGGGGATATGAGGTCTTCGCGAAAAATAGATGTTTTTGGAGTGGATTCTTTAGCGTCGTGATGAATCACCTGGGTCAGGTGGTCGACCCTCTCTTGGACACTACCCGTTTCTCTGAAGACAGACATAGAATGGAACAGTGTCCAATTAGCCTTACTGAGAGTCCATTTCTGTGGCTTGCATTCGGGAACAGTCGCACGTTCCTGCAATGACAACCAGATAGGATGATGGTCGCTACCATGCAGATCATCTTCCACCGTCCATTGAAAGGTATTAGCAACTTCAGGAGAGCAAACTGACAGGTCTATAGCAGTCCATGAGCCGGTGGCAAATGCGAAGTGGGTCATCACTCTGGTGTTCATTAGGCACAAATCTCCTTGCTCAAGGAGACAATTCAGCAGTCGGCCCCTGATGCAATCGTTTCACGAGCCCCACCGTACACTGTGGGCGTTGAAATCTCCAAGGAGGACGAATGGCTGAGGTAGTTGGTGAATTAAATCTTTGAGAGAGGTCTCCGAGAAATCTCGTGTCGGAGGAAGATATATAGATCACACGGTCATAGCTGGTACACTTTGAATTTTGACTGCAATAGCCTGGATGTGGGTTTGTAGGAGAACAGGTGAGCAGAGGATTGTGTTTCTAACAAACACGGCAACTCCACCTCTTGCTCGATCGTCGTATCTGAAGCTGCTGTATCCTCGCAGAGAAGGTGATTGTTCTGGTAAGAGATGTGTCTCTTGCAGAGAAATACAAATTGGATTACGACGCGCTAAGAGTTGTAACTCTTCACTTTGAGTTCTGTAGCCATTAAGGTTCCACTAAAGTATGGAAGCCATTACTTTTTGGAGCCTCCGGGGTCAGGTTCGTGTATGTGCATTTCCCCGTCACCGTCGGACAATGTACATTCTGACTCGGAGGAAGCGATTATATAAGACGTTCTTTTTACGTCTTTGTGATTTTAATGTATTTACGTCTTTTGTTTTTGATGTTTTCAAAATTTCGGCAACGTTTAGGGGTTTAGCCCTAGAACCCTGCTTTGTCTTTTTTTTGGGTTCGTTGTTACTGTGGTTTGTTTAGTATTACTTGACGAATTCTTAGTAAATGGACGTGTTGTTGGTGGTGTTTTTGGCTTAACGGGAACGACTGAAATATCTTTCTTTCCGTATTTGCACTGGAATGTGCACGACGTTGTCGTAGAATAGTCAGTAAAATCGGCTTGTACAGATACAGTCTTTATAGTTTTGGAGTCTTGGCCGCGGTAAAATAACTGGTAGAAAATACTGGGTGTAAAGCCCTGTATTTCTTCCGCGCTTCACCTTACGGGATCTTCTCGGTGCTTTTAATTTCCTGCACTTTCTTTCCTTCCAGAAAGGCGACACACTCCCTGCTCCACACCGGGCCTGTGCAATTAACGCACTTTACAGGTCCCGGGCTTGAGACGCCGGTTTCGTGTGCCTCCTTTCCGCTCTTTCCGCAGGTATCACGACCCTTACACGATGTTGTCCTGTGTCCAACCCTCTGGCACTTAAAACAGCGCAGAGGATTCGAAATAAAGGGACGGACCTGCAGGTTGAGCTATCCAGCCTTCAGATCTTTCGGTAGCTTAGGACAGTCAAATGTCACAATGAAGAAACTGGTCTTTTCCAGAACACCATTTACCTTCCTCATGATTTGACTGACCTCAACTACATGGTCAGCCTCCCATTCTGCAACAAGTTCGTCAGTTACCATTTCCATTATGTCCCTGCAACTTTCGCCCCCCTAGCTTCGATTAAGTGCAGCACGGTGTTCATACTTTACAGGGAACTCGCCAAGCTTAGTACAGTCACGTAATTTATAAGCTTGCGTGCTCAATTTAGTTTCAAAAAGCAATGTACCGTTTCTTAACCTTTTTATCGTCTTCAATGAACCAACGAGACCTTCTCAACCTTTGTAAATATAGAACGGGGATACTTTTTCAAGTGTCCCGTCTATACGTGTCATAACGACAAAAACATTATCGTAGGGAATGTTCTTTAAATTTTCCTTATTGCCTTTTGAAGTGGGATGGCTGTGAACTCTCGGCCGCTTCGAAGACAATTGGGTGGAAAACTTACCTTGCGGTACGCCCACTCCGCAATGCAGGGAAAGCGAAGAATCTGTCATTTTGGTTCCACGAGAACGTAGGAAAAAATTTCGGGTGACGTGGAGCCCCCGTATCACGCCACTAAGCCTTGCTCAACTGAGGTGCGGCAGTTGCCCCAGAGGTTGTCGACTAGCGATTGTTTATCCTCAACACCCATTCACCTTATCGGATCGTAACACACCTTGAGGTTGAGTTTTTTTATAGAGGTTTAATCCTTCCTCGCGACCCGGCCAATGAAGGCAAGATCTCCGCCCTTCGAAACACACAACTTTCCACCATTGTGCCAATTGTGGTCGCTGAAGCATGCCCAAAGCTTACGGTGTCCGAGGACTGGTGGCGAAGTACCAGTCCTCAGCTCGGGGCCGTGGGTTCGCCAAGCCCATACTCAGTCGATACTGAGCCGCCTGCGGGGTATACGTGAATTATCGCTTGATGACGCGACAAGTAACATGTTATGGCGCACGGAATATATTGATACGGTTGTCTGAGTCTAATTGCTACAGTTAACATTCTAATGTATTTGCGTGCGCGTACGTAAAATGTAATGCTGGCACTTCATTGTCGTTGCGGTATTAGTATAGTGAATTCGCTACATATTTGTATTTGGCTACATATTTGACGTATTCACAAATATCACAAACATGCCATCCTTACATGGTCCGAATACGCAAATAATCCAATAATGTCACTGTTTTTCTTATACTAATGATGGTTGTATTTGTTATAATTCAAAAAATATTCATACTGTTTCCTTTTTCCATCCCGTATAAATATCCCAACTCTTTTTAAAGGAATTGTAGACTACGAAAAGTCAAAATATAGGTTAAAGAACCAGAATATCAACAAATCTTGATCTCGTGCGCTCAACTGAGCCAAACACGCAAACCAAGTGTGGAAGCTTCACGCAAATATTTGCCTTATTTGAGTCCTTCGTTGTGCGACTGAAAACCGACAAGAGGATGGATACGGGTGTTCGCATGTTTGCGTATTTACCTCTGTAGAGCAAATACATCGAATACAGACAAATAGTTCAACTTCACTTGGCCTTGTTTACAAATGCACAAACACGCAACGCCAAGTGAAGTGACTGCAAAAAGAATTTGAATGTACCGCGTTTCGTCACTCTCCTGTTTAAGTTTTTATGCAAAATTATAAAACAAAACAAACTAAAAATCTGCTCAGTGTACAGTGATTTTTACAATAAGATTTGTATTAAACATATTCCTATTTGAAGACCTAATAAAACCAAAGGATACTATTTAGAGAAAAATGAATTAGCTTTGCTTTATGTCTACTTCTTTCGGAATTTGACATTCTTTCATAAATATTCCTCCCTGAAACCAATCTGGATCCTTTCACTTGCAGCGGTCTGTATTATTTCTATTTTTACAGAGACTTTCAAAAGGAAATACAATTTAAAAAGTTATTTTGTTGACAGGTGACTTGATGAATCATTATTGTTTTGTATGCTGAATCTGTGTTTTCTGCATTATCATTTCTGTCCATGTGATAAGAAGTATTTCAAAATTGTAGTAAATTATATTGTGAATGTTGTTGTGGAATCTGAAATCTAGTATAATTGTAATCCTCCTTAAAAATTTTAATCGTATCTTATCATACAGTCTTGTATTTGAAAAGGAGTTTATTCTGACATTATTCGATACCATTGTAATGGATCTACACGTTGAATAATTTGCAATTATCTTCTTTTAAAATTATTATGGGATGACTTTTTACGCTTAGGGCTTCCAGATAAATATATTAGCTTCAGATTACTTAAATTAGCTTACTATTTATAATATATTAAATTACAATAATCAATTATCATGTATCCACACTATCCAACTAAGTGCATAATACAATAAACTTACAATTATCCACACAAATTTTATCCATTAATATCAATTTGTTTCAGAGAAATCAGTTAGAAACTATGTTTGGTGACGTGAAAGAAGATAAGCAAATTTACTTTTTGGTAGTAAGCAAGGAACCATTCAATTAATACTTATCAAAGTGTCCAGAGGAAAACCTCGTAGAAGGAAGGGTGGGAGCAAGCATTGAAGAGCGACCATTATGCAGTAGAGTATGTGCATATCCAGCAGGGGGCTAAGTTTCGTCTGAGTATGAATAGGTTTAGTGTGTTAGATGTCTTCAGTCAGAATAGGTTTAGTGTGTTATATGACATGTCCCTGATTCCTCTCTTACCTACTCGTTTCATCCCCTCCGGTTCAGTACCCAAACCTGTTCACAAACTATGCATTGGTAAGCACAGCCGCAAAAACCACTGTTTCGTTCATTGAACCAACTACGGAAAACCAATGGTTTAGGCAAGCGCGCTAAGCATCAAAAGAATCTGGTTGGTAACTGGAAACCTGTAACAGAACAAAACAATTCTAAGGCAGAATCAAATAAATTCATAGAAAGAATACATACTTATCTGCAGGGCAAATAACATATGCATACATACCAACATACTCAAATAAATCTTGTTTACATATTTACCTATATATACGTACATGTATATGTACCCATATTCGCACATGTACACATTTTTAAATCAATGAAAACAGACTAAAATAGAATACTAATATTACTATCACTTATAATAATAATGACAATAATAATTTAAACAGATTTAAATTAAGTGTGTTCATTCTGGTCAATCTCCATCATCAGTTCCGCCTCCCTCTTTTTTCTAACCATACTCAGAAACTTGCCAAGGAGTACAGCTACGGATATTCTATTATCTCGCATTATTTCAAAAGCTAGAGTGTAATTTCTTGGTTCACGATCGTTTCCCCCATCAAGACGTCATTTTTTTCTACCTATTTCAGTGTTAATGCAATGTTGCTAAATGTGAACCCAGTCTTTTTGTTCTGTGCATAAAGGGCATTGCGAATCTCGATCCCCCCTCAATTTACTTAATTTCCATCCACCAAGTCGAAATCAAGCGTAACCTACTCTTGTTTCCTTGTTTATTTTATCGAGGTACGGTTTCCTGCCAAAATATTCTGCACGATTAGTGACAACTTTTCCTGTCTCTCGGCCGTTATGTTTTATTTCTCTATATCTTCAAGTCTCTGAATAATTAATCGATAATTAGATCTCGCCGGAGCTGTCTGCCACAAGTGTCATAGACCGGCAAGTGTCATGTTAGGGTCCTTGATCGGAATTGATGGGATGGTCCCTTGCTTGCTTCCGGAGAATAAATTAGTTTATTTTCCTCCACGTGGTCATACGCAGTTTGTACTGCTTTTCTGACAATAAATTTATTATTATTATAATGGGTTTGGCGAACTCACGGCCCCGAGCTGGGGACTGATACTGCGCCACCAGTCCTCGGACACCGTAAGTTTTGTGCATACTTCAGCGACCACCATTGGCGCGATGGTGGAAAGTTGCATGTTTTGAAGGGCGGAGATCTTCCCTTCATCGGCCGGGTCGCGAGGAAGGATTAAACCTCGATAAAAAAACACCCTCAACCTCAAGGTGTGTTACGCGCTGATGAGGTGAATGAGTGTTGAGGATAAACACTCGCTAGCGGACAACCTCTGGGGCAACTGCCGCACCTCAGTTCAATAAGGCTTAGTGGCGTGATGAAGGGGCTCCACGTCACTAGACATATTTTTCCTCGGAATTCGTGGGAGAAAATGGCAGAAGTTTTAGTTTTTGCGCCTTGCGGAATGGGTGTGCCGCAAGGTGTGTATCACCCAAGTGACTACGAAGCGGCCGAGGGTTCACAGCCCTCCCGCTTCAAAAAAAAGTTACAGAAAAGTTACAAAAAAAGAAAAGTTATTGAATCGCAATGAATTTATTCCATTATTTAATTTATGCTGCAAAGAAGGTTACTGCACTTATATAACATGTTATTGGATGGTAGATGGTGTTGCCATGGGGTCACCTTGTGACCCCATCATTGCAGGCATTGTTATGGATATTCTGTTGGATAATGTAACCAATGATAATGTGGCCATTCATAAAGACCATGTAGATCACATCATTGAGATATTTAACAATTTTCATTGAAAATTAAAGTTTACAAGTAAAATTGAAGAAAATGGTAGCATTTCCTTCCTCGATACACTCTTGATCAGAAACCATGATGGAAAATTAAATATAGATTTGTTTAGGAAACCCTAAAAATCAGATATTTATCTCAATTATAACTCTCTCCGTAGATTTGTACAGAAAATCAATACTTCTCTTGAATTAAAATATACAGCACTTACATTAAGTGACAAGAAATTCCATTTAAGAAAATTGAAAATTGTATATAACATATTGATTAATAATAATTTTCCAAGAAAATTGGAAAATAGAATCTTATATAATACCACTGTGAGAAACACTGAAATAGGTAAGAGTAAGGAAAATGTAAAACCTGCTATATTTAAATCAATTGCTTCTGTAGAAGGTCTATCAGAAAGGCTAAGCATAGCTTTGAAGTAGGTATTGTACATAAAAGCAGCAATAATATTGGTAGATATGTTTAGTAAAATAAAACAAAATATTGGGAAAACTGACACAAAAAATGTTGTATATCAGGTAGATAATAATGAGTGTAATAAGGTTTATGTTGGACAATCCTCACAGTTGGTAAATAGGAGATTCAAACACAATATACATGATCTCAAGAAGGCTCAACCCATGTGTGCTTTAGCAAAACATGCTTTGGCAAATCAACACAGTTTCCCCCGTGAGACCTGTGGCTACCGTCTTGGCGACTTGTGCAGCGTTTACACCGTGGAGTGTTACGCCATATTGAGAGCACTGCGATCAACAAAGTGCTCCCGCGGATCAAATTTCCTGATGTGCTCTGATTCACTAAGTGTCCTTCAAGCAATCCAGACTATGTATCCTGCTGATAAGTTGATACAGAACATTCAGTATGTGTTTTTCTCGCTCCAACATGATGGAAAGAACATAATGTTTTGCTAGATTCCTGAACACGTGGGAATCAGAGGAAATGAGGAAGCAGACGTTTTTGCGAAAGCGGCATGCCTCAAGAATCGCGTGGTTTCTTCACTATTCCAAAAAGGGATCTCCTAAATTCTATCAAGACAAGGATTCTGAGTGAATGGAACAACATGTGGTTGCCTGTTGAAGGGAATACACTCCGACTTATCAAATCCTTTGTTAAGTTATGGTGCAGTTCCTGTAGGTCAGCCAGGCGCGACGAGTTCTTTCTGACCCTCCTGCGCATAAGACATTGTCCTCGCATTCATCGGTATCTTTTGCTACTTGTTGATACGCCCATTTGTGAGGAGTGTAGCTCTTCTCTGGCAGTGCGTCACCTACTAACTGAATGCAGAAAATACACGAGAATACGGAGACAAATTAGTCTGGCAGCAGATTTACCAACAATTTTTGAAAATGAAAAGGATGTTGTTAATATACTATTGAATTTTATGAGTATATCGGTGCTCCTATCACAATTTCTCAGGAGGGTTTTAATTTACATTGTTGTTTCTTATTCCCCTTTCTTCTTTTCTTTTATTCTTCTTTTCCGTAGTTTGAAAATTATAATTTTCAGAATTTATTTCACTTTTGATATAAAATATTGGGCAACTGTTTCCTTTTCTTTTCTCTCATCTTGGTGTTTAGATATCTGTTGAATTCAGGAGGGTTTTTTTGTGGGGGGGGGTGTATGGTCGAGATATTCGGCGAGTCCCACACACGGGGAAGGGTCACTACAGCTCTTCATTATCGTGCAAATCTGCATTTTTTCCCACCTGCAATGGCTCTAATGACCTTGACGTTGTCGAGCCCTAAAACCCCCACAAAAAAGTTAAATGTGTTACATTAATTTAAAAATGTTTAAAACATTTCTTTCAGAAAGTACGCATCCAAATTATCATTTTCAATATTTTTCCTTCGTTATCTGTGCCTTGTTGCTTCACAATTGTAAATATTATGAAATATATGAGTAAATATTCTGAAAGTTGTACAACGATACCTCTTCCAACTCCCTGCCTCAATGAGGAGAGCCTTCAGTGCAGTTCAGAAGTTTTGGTTGTGATATAGAAGCGATATGTTTAAAACTTACATAGGTGTAAATTTCAAACGAGTTGAAAAATTACTAATAATTTATCAAAAGAATTCGTATTTAATTTTATCAAAATCTGATCAAGTATTTTGAAAATTTATAAGAACTCTTTTGATTCGATGTTGAATGAGCCTGATATCAACATGTAAGCAACATCTATTTAACAAATACTTTAAAGTCAAAGAAACACCATTTTAGATAGTGGTAAATATGAAGTCACGTTTTCTTCATGATGAAAATTGTGTGGTTATAATTTTTCATTTGGCAGTACAGTAATTAATATCAGTAAATTTCAACTTATTATTTTGCATATTGTTTCCACTGAGTGACATTTTGATGGCAAACTAGTTGATTACTGATAATTATTAGAAAAATAGATATTAAAGAAATAATCATGTTTGTGCTATTTAAGACTATAATATGATGTATTACTAGCGTTGTCTGCCTTCCGTAAGACTGTCTTTGCAATGCGTACGTTACAGGTGCAATGCATAAGTGAGAAATACGATGAATTTTTCCCTCTTTGCCTATTACCTTCAGGTATTGTTAATATTGCCTAGGAATTGTTTACAATGCCTGAATTTTCCACATTGATGGTAACATATATATTATGTATTGAAAAAAAAAATTTCTGCAATATTCAAATATCTTTTGTATTTCCTCTTAAATTTATCAAAATCTTTTTCGATGTCTACATTTATCTCTTTTCATAGATAACACGGTAGGAGTAGAAAGTCTATCTTGAAATGTAGTATTTTTATGAAGTTTTTAAATGCTGAATACTGAATGTTCGCCAGATGCTTACATTTAACAGTGGAGTCTACAACTTACATGAAATGAATAGTACAAGAATCTTTGTTTTCAAAAATATTTAATCTTAGTATAATATCTTTCTTCTAAAGACATTCAATTTGATAAAGTAATGTAAATGCATTGATATTTATATTATATTCTTCAAGAAGGAATTCAGGTTGTTTTACCACAATAAATTACTATTTTTTCTTTTTGGTCATCTTACAGTGTAACCGCTCTGCCTGCGAACTAAGTCATTACAGAGCTCCTTAATTTTATTTTTCTCTCAAAATAATAAATTATATTTCTTGTGTTTCCAATTCTTCTCTTCTCTACAATTTACTTTACGGTCTGATTCATAGATTTTACTCTAGTCTTCAGTCAATCATTGTGCTGTACATACAAGTTCTAACTTCATCTAATAATTTTGTTTCCCTTCAAATTCATGTTTTTCTTGTCAAACGAATGGTGCTCGTGATGATTTATCTGTGTGTTTGAGTTGGATATTCATAAAATGTTATTTTTCTCCAAACTTTTTGTCTTTCATTGGGAATAAACTGTTAGAGCGGAATATTTCAGAAAATATTTACTTCACTAAATTTTATCCTGATTGTTGAACTTTGTGGTTCCAATGCAGATAAATGTATTATATCTAAGGGATATCAAGCTATCGCCTGTTTCTTCGAATGTTGGAGCTTGCTTGGCTTATGGTGAGACTAAGGTCTCTTGCAAGCTACTTGACCGCAAGGTAAAACGTATTGAAGTAATGTGTGAGAAATATGATCAATGTAATTTACTTGGTACAAGAAAATACTGCAGATGTAATTTTCTGAAAACTTACTGATTCATGCTACATTTTAAAAATATTAATGTGTCATGCTTATATTGTGTTAAAGAAAATGCTTTTGAAAACTGTTATTTGAGGTGCTAATTTTCGTTCATACAAAAGGAGTAGGCCTATGAACAATGATGTTAGGAATAATTAAATGTGGAATTAATCCATGAGCTTATTGTAAAATCATATATAATTCACAAATATTTACTATCAGATCTGGTAGTCTTCAAATAAGTTGATTTCATTTGCATAAAAAAACAGTTAGAATCTTGTCACATTATTTGTTGAGTTTACATCCAACAAACATCATCCAAAGGCAGATCCAGGTGTAGTTCTCACTTGGTACCGCCTTCAGCAAACTTGAACTCAATTTGGATGATTTTGTTAGATCATGAACATGATTGAACCCCCCAGGGGACTTACATCTAGTAAGTACGTGTTTGGCAAACACGGGACCCCGAGCTGAGTCTGGTATTACTTCCACTTACTTATGTGAGGCTCCTTCCTTTCTCTTTCCTGACCTCCCTTGGTCACCTCTTGTTCTTTTCGATCCCGACGCTATTAGGGCTAGGGTATCTTTCATTTTCTTCAAGTTTTGATATAGGTCTTGAGATATGTTTTGATATATTATAATTCAGGAGGGTTTTTAGTGGGTATGGTTGCATCATTTAGCGAGACCCACACGCGGGGAGAGTCATGTTGACTCTCCTTAGTGCGTAACTGCATTTTCCCTACCTGTACAGATTTTTAGGGTTCTAATGACCTCGATGTCGACGAACCGTAAAGCCCCACAAAAAGTTAGTTAAACATCATGAAATCAGAATCTCGATTACTAAGAGTTGAGGGAATGGGCACTACAAGACACAAAATGTACTTGTGGAGGAATATTAAAAATTTTTCTCTGAACTCTTACAACGATTACCTTGTCCTCACATAGTGTTGAATTCATTTTCTAGATTTGAATGAGAAGTGTATTTACGAGAACTTCTTCTGTATATATTCTGTATACTGAATACATTCCTAAAAATAGTCTTAAACACTGAATTTTTTGCCTTAGAATCTAAGGTGAATAATATGTCCACTGAGGGAAATTATTGAATAAATGTTTATGTTAAAATAAAGCCCAATTTAATCGAATGGAATAATATGTCAAATTATGTACATTTATAATAAGTTTTCATTTTTTAACAAAGCAGTGATATTACCTATTTTTGGAGGATTTATAGATTTACCTATGTATAGATGTTTGAAATAAATAAAAAGAACAGTAAGCATTTTGTTTTTCATTTCCTAACCTACCACACAACGATATAAGCACAATCATGTGCTGGCAATGTAAGCTAGACTTCACGGCTTCCTGCCGAGCTGTTCCGCGCACGAAAAAATAGCCAGGAGAGCTACTTCCTAACTATTGGGCGCTATCTCTCGGTCAACTACGAAAAGTAGACGTACTGACTACGTAAGTAGACTGTCGAAAACCATCCACGTAAAGTCGCCGGCACGAGTGCTTCGTATTTGGAATGACTCTTTATTTTTCTCTGTGTGGGACTGAATAATGTGTGAAAGATTTTCTTGTGAGTGTGTGTTACTGCAACCAACAATTTTTTATGAAAGAAACTGTGCTCAGTTTCTGAGTCTTATTGTTGTCACCAATTATACGCATTGTAAACTATTGACATTACTATGGAAAACTAAGCCGGATGTCACTCTGCCGGATCATAAACTATTTAATCGATAAAGTTTAACTTTTAAGTACCGTAATAGCTTAAAACGGGAATATTGGTTTAGAATTTTGTTTATAAATAAAAAATAATTTTAAATTAATTTCATATACAATCACTGAACATACCATTCAAAATCGACTTTTTCCCACAGAATTCGAAAACTCATTACACGAAGCAAACTAGACGCAGTCAAACACATGACACAAATTCTTAAGGGTTACGTTCCGCGCGCGCTGTTGAGAGTTAAATTTGTTGGGATTTACCGCTCACCGATTAAGTAAACGATGACTTTTACGTTCGAAATAATATAATTGGAGGTCCACTCTATAAGTTGGCATAAATTTACAGGAAAAACATTGAACTTTTTTGCCTTTTGGCCACGATTTTGAGCATTCCGACCAATGTGTGCCATTAAGAACGGTTGAGCCACGAAAATTGCTTTTTGCAGATCGGCCAAATGATTAATAATATTGGTTATCCGTCATGCCAAATTGTATTTTTGATGATGGTTATCAGTGCTTTCAGCACTATGATATATATATATATGTAAATATATCAAATGAGGACAGTATCATAATTTTTATAAACACATTATAAGACATTATGGCCTATGTACACGTCTTTTGGTCTCCTTAATATACAAACAAAGTTTTAAGTAAAAATAATAATAATGAGGTTGTTGGTCCTTAATGGGCAACCCGCAGTACGCGAGGGTAATACTGTTTGCGTGTAGAACTTACCCATCAGGAACAAAACCATTAGTCCAGTAACCAGGGAATTTTTATGTAGGCCGACCTTACAAAAGGTCACGGAGAGTTTATATTTGACATACTTCTTGATTTGGACGTAGTAATAATAATGCTGACTTTTCGATCTTCAACCATTGCCTCTCGCGCCACCATGTTGAAATAATGGAGGTGAATTTGATCATTTCGCAATTGTTTCATTTCCTGAACCAGTTACGACCAAAATAATTACAAAAAAATATGTTTTATTCATTTATACGTATAATGAGTATAAAAACCTTCAAGAACAATATAAATAAAATATCAAATATAAATTTGAAATACATAGTATAGTAGGAATATAGGAGAGGTATTCGATAAGAAAACATGCAGAAATTTTGACAAAGTCCATTTTATGATATAGCCATTTCATTATCACCATTGTGGTAGAGTAGAAAGCTCATTTTTATAGTCATTACTCCTAATTGATTCCATATGGTATTAAATTTTTAAAATATTGTTTTCGATTTGCTCGATGGATCAGATTGATCGACCTCTGATGTCTTTATTCTTCGAGAATCTCATATTATGTCCCTCTATCTTCGTCCTCGGTCTTATCGTTTGTTTTTATTTAAAAAAACAGATTGCAAAAAGTGGTTTCTTCATATGCGTCCTTTATATCAGATAATACTACTGTGGCAATCTGTCATGAAAGTGCTTTACAAAACAAAATGCTGAGCACTTGAATCCGGTCTTTCTACATCCGCATGGTCGACCACATTCAATTTTGAAATACTATCACTTAGTTTTTAATAAATTTGTAGGATCAGGGTCCTGTGTTGCTCTCATAAAAATAAATTTTACTGTCTCATTCCCATTCTAGTGCATTTATTTATATTGTACTATAATGGAACTTGATAATAGGATTTGAGAAAATGAAATTGTGTAGCATCGCTCGTAGTAGGTAATAAAACTAAATTAAATATCTTTTTATGTAAACTTTTTACCGCAGTAATAACCTCTTCATGGTTTGCATTTTTATCTTTGAAAATTTGTATAACTTGAATCAGGGCTCACAATATGCCATGATCTTGAAAAACTTTATTTTAACTTTGTTGAACTGGACAGATGAGCTATTGCACCAACTGAATACATGTAAAAATAATAAATTTGCAAGCAACTGCCTTTCCATACTGTTAGATAGTAGAACTTTATATCTGCTCCTCAACTTTTCCTTTACTAGGTTTCCGAAAATAAACATTTATAAGATGCCTCGCAAGTGCTGTTAGAAGTATGAGTAGGTCAATATCTTCTCTGATTATGAAAACAGAATTATATGATGAACACATAGAGATCGCTGTGTTAACAATTAGTGCATGTGCATCTTCCACAGCATGCATTACCAACAAATTAGCTTCAATGAATTTATTGTGTAGCATGACAATCAAAAGTTAATTATTTCTTTCGTGGGATAAAAATTGTTTCTGGAATATATTCGCATTCATTAACTCATTAAAATTTACTTATACAGCATTCATTCGAGCATTCGTGCACTTATTCGTTGTATCAGTAAGATATCTGTCAAAGATAATGATTGTATTACTACCATAATTTGTTTTGTGAATCCAGAGATAAATAATGTTAATCCGTGCAAAAGATTCATTTTGATGCCACACAATTCTGTGAAGAATATAACCTCCGTCTATTACATCAGTCTTCGTATGGCACTCGTCCTGTAAAGACGTCCCTTGAGCGCTCCGGGCATTCGCAGGTAGCCGATTAGCAGGAAGTCATCAGCCCCGTTTGTTTCGCTCCGAAGAAGAAATTCTGCCGACTCGCAAAATATAAGTATACAGTTGAATTTTCTTAGAATATATCTAAGACATTGGTGTCTCTTATTTTTAATTATTTATTTCTTCTTCTGAATTATTTAATTTATAATAGCACGTATTACAGCTATCCACTTTCTTATCTGCATCTATTTGAAATTTCTATCTTCGTATTTTTTTAAGCTCCTGTAGTTTTTTTCCCTTTTCTTTAAGATGAGTCATAAGCAAAATGCAGTAATGAGTGATAATTGCAGTAATGAGTGCATAAGCGAAGAGTGATAATTGCAGTAATGCATCCGATGTCCAATCTGACGTCGCGATGGCTGTTGAGAAGGCCTTGCATTCACCTGCCCTTCTTCAATCCCTGGCCAACATCCTCGTGGAGCTCGTAAGGAAAAAACGGAAGAAGCGATGAGTTTTAATAATGAACTTGTTTCAGAATTGAAAGCATAACTGGAAGCGAAGCATGAGGAGGTCCGCGTCCTTAAGCAGGAGTTGAAAGATCGAACGGATCAGTTGATGTATACACGGAGGAACTCTCTTAGAATATTTGGGTTTGAAGAAAAAGAAGGCGAAAACACAGATCTGTTAGCTATTTCTGTGTAATAAAAGATGAGTGTACACTACTGATAACCAAAAAAGGCCAATTTATTTTTCTAAATCCCATGCTCTGACAAGTTTTGGATTTGTTTAGTTTGCAACGCCTCTCTACTACTTCTTCCCCTTTTTTAAAAAATAAAGATGAACAGGAAAGAAAGACACAATTCGGAGAGAAACAAGGAAAGAAGGAATGAATGAAAGAAAGAGAGAGAGAGAATGAAAGGAAAAGGAAATAAAGAAAAAGAATGGAAGGAAGGAAGGAAAAAAAGAAAAGAACCTATGGTATTAATATGAGTTAATACATTTCAATTTGATTGGAATAAATAAAAGGGATTTGTCTTTTTTTATTTATTCATATCTGAAACGAGGTTTTCATATTATTGATCTCTGATTATTTTTTTAGGTTGCACGATTACTACCAAATTGTTATATCGTGGATAAATACGTCACTAGAAGATGTAATTTATTTGTTCCTTAAGTAGTTTTATATTATTTATAACTCGAGAATTAAACTTTTGTGTTATTAGTTCATATTTTACACAAACGTTTTCTATATTTTTTAATTCCTTTTCACATATATGAAAAACTTAAGAGAATCGCAAATTATGTGAAATTACTTTCGACAATACACATCACTTGTAGGTAATGAGATTTGATTTCTTTACTTCACTGTATAAATATAAGAAATTATAGGAATATTTACAAGTAATTTGTGATTTGAATTATACCAGTTCCATACGATATCTTGCAATATATTCAAATTCTGTTAAAAACTATATTTTATCACAGTATTACGCAAACGTTTTTTACAGAAACTCTAATATCTTTTACATCGCCTTTGAAGACCTTACGAGACAACGAATCTCGAGATGTCGTTTAAATATAGGGAATGGTAAAGTTTATTGAAGTGAAGAATATACAGAATACTTTTGTTATAGAAGTCCAAAATTGGTTTAATTAAAAAATACAACATATTTCTTTAATAGCGGTGTAATGAAACATTTTATCTCGTTACGATTTACCCGCCGTACGATGTCTTCCAAATATGGGAGCCATTTCAAATAGACCTACGAAACTTCCCCACTCGAAGAGGAAGAAGGAGGAGAGAGGCGTTGCAAACTAAACAAATCCAAAACTTGTCAGAGCATGGGACTTAGAAAAATAAATTGGCCCTTTTTTGTTATGAGTAGTGTACCTCTTGATCTTATTGATATTGATAGGAGTCATAGAGTAGGTCCTAAAACTCATGGTAAAAAAAGACCTATAATTGTGAAATTTGTCAAAAAACGCCAGGAGATATTCCGCCCGAAGCGTGGCCTGAAAGGATCAGGCATCACGAGGACCCGCTTGGAATTACTACAGGCGGCGATTCAACGCTTCGGGATCTCCACTTCTACTTTCAAATTTATTTATTTGACGTATTAAATTCCAAAATACTCAAATCCATAAATTGATTATTTTTAATTTCCTAACTATTCAACTTGGTATTTGGAAAAATTCCCAATAAGTGCTTGCGTCACCCAAATGACAACAACACGAACATGCCTACCTTCCCCAGATCCATTAACTCAAGCGCTACTTGCCCCAAACCTGAGTGTCCCAACCCTCACTAACCCCTCTCGACACTCTTTGTTTGCTGCCCACATAAATGCTCAGTCTGTTATCGCTCACCATGAGGAAGTTGCGCAAATACTTTCCAGCCGTCAATTGCATGCATTGTGTATTACTGAAACGTGGATGAAAAGGAGTTTAAACGCGTCCATGAATGCAATATCTGGATACAAACTTCTTCGTGCGGATAGAAATAGAAGCGATAAATCAGGTGGCGGTGGAGTGGGAATTTTCCTCCTAGAAGACATTCAGTACAAAGTTTTAGATTCATCCGAAAAAGANGTAATTTAAATACAACGGTTAACCAAGAAGTGTGTATTATCGGTAATGTACTCTCCTCCTAAAATCAGTAATATTGACAATATATTAAATGTATTACCGAAATTTGTTTGTCATCACGAACATGTTATTATAATAGTAGATTTGAACTTCAGTTTAATAAAATACCAGTCATGCGCAGCTATTTATTTCAAAAACTTGTTTGTTAGTCTGAATCTAAAGTTTATTTCACTCCAAGCAACACATGAAACGAGAGAGGCCGAAACGTGGATTTATCCTATCATTGTGTCCAATATAGATATACTACTTCACGAACAGACACCCGTTCCAGGAACATCAAAACGGGAACATCTTATATACGTCTCGTATAATCTTAAATCTCCTAGGTACAATCCTAAAATAATCAATTGCAGAGACATCAAAAATTTTGATTCATTAGTGTTTCAAATGGAAGGAACGATGCTTCCGTGGGAACTTGTGTATAATGAAAACTCTTTGGACCGAAAAGTCAAAATATTTTCGGAATTACTTACTCAGCACATAAACAAGTATCTTCCATTGAAAACGGCTTGCGTAACTCGACCCCCGGCTCCGTGGATAACTTACGAAATACGAAATTTAATAAAAGGAAAGGAATGTAGCTCATAACATTTTCCGACNTGAAGGTAAGGAATGTAGCTCATAACATTCTCCGACGCACAAAGTGTGACAGTGATAGAAATATTTACAAAAAGTTAAGAAATTTAGTCACTAGCAAAATTAAAACTACTGAAACTAGTTATTTTCATTATTTTCTCGGAGCAAATCACGATAGTAAAACTCAGTGGAAAACTCTCCGAAGTCTTGGTGTCGGGAAATGTCAATCCACATCACATGTTAATATTCCACTGAACGATATTAATCTATACTTTGTGAATTCTGCTCCGGATCTAAGTGATATAGTAAAATCTAACACTCTCGAATCAATAAAAGTTCCTAAAAAACAACATACTGATCTTTTCTACTTCTCGTGTGTACTCAGGTACAATACCTAACATAATTAAAAGTCTCAAATCTAACGCATCTGGATCTGATTGCATAAATGCTAGGTTCTTAAAACTTTGTGCTCACATAGCAATACCAGCCATTACAGACATAATAAACTTTTCTCTCTGTAGTGGTTCCTATCCAACTGCATGGAAAACGGCTCTTGTTCACCCATTGCAAAAAAAAAAGAAAAAAAGAAAAACATGATCCCACCTCTCAAAGCGATTATCGACCGATTAGTATACTTCCAACACTTTCAAAAGTGCTTTAGAAATTAGCTCGAAAACAAATAGAAAGTTATTTAATAAAAAGTATCATTTTAGACGAGAAGCAGTCAGGTTTTCGAACTGGTAAAGACACAGGAACGGCTCTACTGACTGTCACTGAAGATATTAGAAAAATATGGACCGTGGTGAAGTAACCATATTAATACTCCTTGACTTTAGTAAACCATTTGATTCCGTCGACTATGAAATTCTTTTAGCTAAATTAAAAAATATAGGTATTGCTAATCTAACATTAAAATGGTTCCGTGAATATTTAACAGACCGGGAACAAATCATCCAATCCGGTAAATATAAATCAAATGCTCTTAAAACACACAGAGGAGTTGCTCAAGGGACAGTTTTAGGACCCCTAGCATTTCTCATCTATGTAAATGATATAGGAAAATCTTTAAAATATAGTAAATACCATATGTACGCTGACGATCTCTAACATTCTTCGCCTTGAAGAGTTCTACAAAAAGTCCGCGGCAGCATACGTCTATCTACTAAGGGTAAACTAAATTATTGAAATAACGTTATGGAAAATAGAAGTGTTTAAATATTTCAATTTCATTGAGCAATTTAAGAAGGAAAAAATCAATCTTCATCAAATTTAATGACTTCTTTGTTTTGTGCGTGTAACAAAGATAAAATTCATCTTTCAATCGTAAATGTTGGACAAATAATTTAGATTTTACAAGCGTTTTAAGGTATTGCATCTCTGAACCGACGAAATGCTTCTGTGCACGTCCCAATTGCTGCTTTGAGAGCACTCGATTAAAGATTTTCTATGAAATCCTCTTTGGCAAAAATTCTGAAATTTCACAGTTTAAGTAAACACCCGTTGTCTGGTATCTGTATGCAATTAAATTTTTTCCGTGAGGGTGTATCCATGGTTCAGGAGTGGACGGCAAATGTGACTCTCATTAAATAAATTTATGATCAGAGTAGATCGACGTCAATAGAGAGCCAGGTCCAATTTGATTCGAAATTGACCCATCATTTGTTGACTTTGCCTCTCAGAGTCTGTCAGGACGCGAAGGAGAAAGACGTTGAGATAATCAGAAAAATAATAATAAAGAATTTATGCTAATGATAACGCGTCGACAATCAGAGATTTTGACAGTCTCGCATAAAGCATCCGTGCGCTAACTTTTATGATATTCCAGGAGAAATGAAGGTAGAAAATTTTGCTTCCCTGGAGTAACTAACCTGCATACACTGTTGACTCGAAGTTAAGGGATGTCGATATTCTTTAATTGTTTTATTTTAAGGGAATTTTAATTACAAATAATTTACTAAAATGGCAATTATTAAAAGTGATATTTGACTCAGAAGTCCTCCTGGCTTCGGAGAGCATTTTTCCTATTTCAGAAATGTCAAATTGTTGAGACCTGGGGAGATAATAAATTTCTGAATTGACTGAAGGATGCAATAAGCAAAAGAGTAATGTAAAGATACTTTATGCAGTAATGGCGTTTTTTCTTAATAAAACATGATATTAAGACCCACCACTTTAGAGCTTGTATTGGATGGCAAATTAGAATTGAAATGATGGATGTTATTTTATGTCACGCAGTGTTAGGTGATTTTGCAGTAGAAGCAATTTTACTTCAGATTTAAATCGGTGCCCTTCCCAACGATACTACATTGTACATAAACTGGTGATTTTAAGTTTACGGGGCTTGATGGTCGAATCGTCCTTTCTTAAGAGGATTTTCGATGATACAGAAATTAATAATCTCTATTCTAAAAGTGATCATATCGACCTTCGCCTACCTTCAAACACATTTGACTATTGCAGAATTGGCTATTTGATCAGTTCTGGGGATATAAATGTACACTAATTATTACTCTTTTGGTAACAAGCAAACCCTTTGAACGTCACGTGTGTACGTCCCCTTTGAAGTTTTGACTTGTATCGTGCGGATTAACCCATTTTGGTCTGGAAAAGTCATGACAACTCTAGCTATTTTGCAATCAAAAGGTTCCGGAGAGTCTTTTAAAATGACTGCGTCAATTTCTGTTCAGGATTTAGATGCTGTTCGCTACTTCGATCTATTTTGGAGTACTGACAAGTAGTCTGCTGACCTACGTTTCCTCAAATAACTGAAGTGTTTTTTCAGAGCCATGTACCTTTGCATAGGATTAAGACATTTTTGGTCGTCTTGGGTGAAGGGCAAATTTTTTAAAGGAATGGCCTGTTATCAGGTGCTTTGAGGTTATACCCTCCACGTCAACATCATTTGTGGGTCGGATGAATAAGGGACGAGAATTTAGGTAGGCTTTGATTGTCGACAACAAGGTACGCAGTTCTAGGAAGGACAGCACAATTTGCCCTAAGGTCCGCCTCAAATGAAATTCAAGGATTTGATAGCTGTTTCAACCGGACTGTTTCTATGAGGGCTGTACGAGGGCAGAAAATCCACTTAGTATTGTGATTACTTAAAATTGATTAGATTTCCTCTCCATAGTCTTTCTTTGAAATGAAGCTTAAAAATTCTTCAATGTTTTTAATAGCTTTAAAAAAGGTTCTAGCGTTATCAGACATGATTGTCTTGGGAAAACCGAACCGGGATGAAAACCTTGTTAGATATGCGATGAAGTGTTTGGTGTCGTGAGATTCAACTAAATCCAAACAT
>NNCF01128987.1:198724-259885 GCA_002313205.1 Laupala kohalensis
TATATATATATATATATATATAAAGTTTCTGATGAGACAGCAGTCGTTAAATTCAATTTTCTCCAAATTATTCCGTAGTGCATCGTCATAAAAAAGCATTGTTACTATTTCATACACTGTCCTCTCCCCTTTTCACAATTAAATTCCGCCCGAGGCTTCATCGTTACCCTTTTCTGCTGTCGCATTGCGTTGCGCAGGACACAGACTGCTCGAAAAAGAGTTTCTCGCTGGGGAAGAGTCGTTGAGGAGAACAAGCTGTTTACACCGGTGGCTGAGAGTAAACTCTACCTTCGACACACACGACGGTTATTCGGCATCATTAAACCACCTCGCGGAGCCTGCGGTTCCACTACAGCTCCCTCAGTCACTGCTCAGTAACAGCTAGTATGCGCCGTTAGAAAATTTCAATGGAATCAATTAAAACTTGAACAAGTTATAATTGCGACTGTCGCGACTAGCCTTGTCTGCTCGTTGCAATCCACAGAGTTTAGTGGTGGGGAGGGGGGGGAGACCAGTTGCATTTGTGTAGAAGCCGCTTGAGGTACAAAGCTTGTTCTGGTGGCAGGGAGGTTAAGATTTGTGCATAATTGGATTGCAGAGTTCTTGAAACAGTCGATAGAACAATGTTTTATCAGCTATAATTTATGACAATTAGTTTGATCTATTCCATTTATTAAATTTAGAAACTCACAAATGGTAAAAGCCTGTATGTGTGGAAATAGTTGTCAAATTGTGTGTTTGAAAGCTGATGGTGATTTTGGAGCTGATATATCAAGTAATAGTATTTTATTTCATGTGCTTTTTAAGTCTAATATTGGTCTTCTTGACGCGTTAATTCTATATGTTTTAATCTTTGCGAGATGAGATAATCCCATATGAAAATTTATTTCATAAAATGTTTATGTAAAATATCAATTGATTGATATTTTGACAACGTTTGTCACATGTTTGCAATGGATTTAACTCATCAGTCGTTTCAGGAATAAAACTGTGTGTATACCGCGAGTCAATTGTGCCACAAAAAATATAAATACATTAATTTTTCAGTTACATATTCACTGAGTTCTTCAGAGAATCGGCGCATACAATTTCTTTTCTTCAGTATAAACAAATGTTATATTGCACACATTAAAGGAAAAAGTCTTAAATTTCCTTATATTCACCTAAATCAAATCATGATATAATGTACACCTCTACCTAATATACAGACTTCACCTTAGTCATTTTGTTTTGTTTCCAAATAATTAATATATTCAAATGAAGAAATGGAGTTGTGCAGAAGAAGTGTGATCTGCAACTGCTAGCAGAAATTATTTATTTTCTTGAATGTACGAACAATGTATGATTAACGAATAAAATCTGAGAAGATGAAAACCATTTTGTCTCGAGAACCGAATGTTAAGGAAAATTATCTATCTGATCCGAAGATCTTGTTCAGAATAAAAAGGAATTGAAAATTGTATCATTGATGCACGTTTTTGTGAATCAGTAGTTCTATATTTGCCTTCATTGAGTTTAATTTTTGTCGCATATTTTCCTGTCTTTTGTGATTTTATACAGTTTTGTCTTCACGTAAGAGCAGTGAATTGATTCAATATCATAATCTTCTAAGATTTAAAAACTTTAATTGTTTTTCTTGAAGTACATTACAAAACATACATTTGTTCTTGTTTGAACAATATAAATAAAAGGATAGTGCTTGAAATAGAGTTGGATTATATCATCCAAAACGTAAATCTAACCTACCGAGCCTTTTCCCACTTCATGTGGGGTCGCCGAATGGGGAAGGTTATATGATGCTTCGTTTGTTTTTTGGCTGGGGAATACTAGAGTGCCGGATGCCCTTCCTGCCGCACCTCCCCCAAAGTGGTGATTATGAATGAAATGGAGGGGGGGTGAATGATTATGAGTGAATGTTGTGGTGGAATGATAGGTAGGGGAAACGGGAGAACCCCAAGAAAACCTGCCCCGAACACCGCTCCGTCCACCACCTCGGATTCTACTTGGATTGGAACTGGTTTGAAACGGCGTCCCAAGAGATAGAAGGCGAGCGCGTTAGGCACTAAGCCACATTCAATAAAACATTGCATGTTTGGAAACACAATATGCAATTTATCCGCGGACCACGACGTGGCACGTGTTTTGCGAATTATAGGTTATTTCGGTTATCGGCGAATGCCAAAAAGATAATTGTCGCCGTAAATCGAGACTACAGTAAATATAAATAAAAAACCTTTATAAAAACTAACTTTTATTTAAACCATGTATTACAACGAGTTAAATAAGTTTAGGTGTATATTAAGGTAATGCAATACCAAATACTAGTACCATTGTACATATTTCACATTAGTAGATCCTAATAAATGTACGTACTTACTAACTTTATCGCTGAATTGATTTCACATGTGTTTTTTTGTTTGTTTGTTTTGCTGCTGTGTTATTTCTGTGTTTTATTTGTTTGCTGCTGTGAAAAGCTTGTCGCGAGAAAAGTTCATAAAAGTTTATACCAATTATTTTCATACAAGTGATTGGTTAGTACGTATGTACTTGCCGAGGTATGGTTTTTTATTAACAATTTGCGTGGTAAGTTTTTTGAAAACAATTACTTAACAAAAATATGAAATCATTTTAAGCGATAAAGATAGTAAGTGTAAAGATCAGGCCGAAAGGCAAAATTGCGCATTCAAGCTATCAAGGTAAAAGACTCCGTTAAGACATGGTCGTCTTCATCCCGTGAGAACAGACGTGAAGAAGTGATTCTTACACTTCTTCGTACTGGCCACTGCTATCTCACCCATGGTCATCTCTTACGCGGTGAACTTCCCGTCATATGTGAGACTTGCAACACAACACTTACCTGGAACACTTTCTTTTGAAGTGTCATGTTGGCTCTCCTTAGTGGATAACAATATTTTCCCTACCTGTACAAAAATTTTAGGGCTCTAATGACCTCAATGTCGGCGAGCCGTACAACCCCAATATAAAAAAGTTGCACTAATTTGCGACATGTGGTTTTTTGATAATATTTAATCTGTTTTCTGACCGTCATCCTGCTTCATTTTTTATAAGAGATTCCGTTCTTATTCGTTTTGTTTCGTAGTCTTCTTCCACAAGGTTCTCTTTGCTTTTGTTTTAGGTTTTTTCTAGTCCTATTTTTCTTTGCGTAGTTGTTTCATTTCCCATTTTGTTCTCACAGGTGTCAGATATCTATATTATCGATTCCCCGCCCCCTGTGACTGGGGTAGAATGTCAAGTTCTTAAATTGAACAGGGTGCATCCCGACACCCTGAGGTGGATTGTTCGTGTCATTATATATTTTTTGACTACCTATAGCCAATCAGTCCTCGGCACAACCTCACCCAGGGGCGGATACAGACTAATATTTTATGGGGGGGGAGGTCATAACAAGAATATGATCTTGGGCATAGTAGTTTCCAAAAAACGTCTTAACCTCAGGAAAATATTGAAAATTCTATAACTAAATTCTGTAATTGTAAGTTTAGGTCATGTAAGTGTTTATTAACATGGGATTCGGTACAGTGACACATTATTTTCGAGATGATTTTAAAAAATTTATGCGACAGGGGAAAGTGATATATGCAAAACATTTGTGTTTAAAGATAAAAAAATCACCTTTTTGAGGTACAGAAACATTTAATTTTTCAAGGGCAAGAACAAAATTACTTGTGAAAGATGGCGCTGAAGCTGCGGTTTTTGAAAAATTGAGTACAAGTGCTTATATGACTAGGACTGTTCCTCTCTGTTGAACCAAAATTTGAATGCATCGTTGTTTCCTGAGACATTGTCTTTGGTCGAGTGGGCAAAACTGCATTTAAACAAAAAAATTTCAAAATTGCCCTAACTTGAAAAAAATATTGAAAAATTTACATTTTTTGCAATTTTAATCGAAGCGTGGTACTTAAATTTTATAGACAAAATTATATGACTAAAAAATCAAATGAGACATTATTCAGGAAGAGAGCAGATTTGATACTCTCTTATTACATATCTTCAATATATTTTATCACGAATTTTGTCCGAAATTTTCGTGTGCATACACAATTATTTACGCTAACGCTACGAGAACTACCAATAATTGAATTAAGTATGTATATTTAGCCTTCGATGATAAACCACCTAGCAATGAGCAGCATGGAAACATAACAGAAAATCGGCTCTATGAAACCCGAGTGGAACCCCGCCCGAGGGTACTAAAAATGTCTTAATGTATTTGGATGAATGAGAAATATACTTGATATCGCCTCAATGCATAAGAGTTATGCAAGTTGAGAAGACCGGCTGATTGTAAGCTGATCACTGTATCTCTGTTTACGTTGTGAGATTTGTAGAGACCCTGGTAGAGCGGAGAATTCGTGGCTGGAACCTGGGTTCGTCAAAAATTTCAGAGAATAATAGTTTACTCAAAGCTGAAGAATTTGCATAACCTTCATATGTCTATAAATCAATTTTGATCATAAAATTATGCTCTATGAAGTTTCGATTTGGTACAGTAAATGTTTTTTCGTTTAACAGAATAATTCTTAAATTGATACTTGAGGGAGGGGGGTCAGCCCCCTAACCCCCCACCCGTAGGTGCGCCCCTGTGCTAAAACACAATCACCATTCATAACTCGTGACGTCCCAAGACCCATGAGCGTATCTTCCCATGAGCGTATCATGTCATTCCCATCAACACCTCCTCTTACAGCCATATTAGCTCCACCAACGCCACTACAACAATTTTGTCGAACTGGGTAGGGCACTTTGTGCGTTGCTAAATAGTTTCTACAAATATACTGCAGTTCTAATTACTGATTAAAAATCGTTCTAATTCGTCAATCTTCTTGAAAATCAAAACGCTTTTGCGCGACTAGAAACTCATTCTCTATGGGTTTGATTCTAAGAGGAAGATCCCCTTGTATCTCCTCCTGGCCTCTCCTTGATTTGAGTGCGTTATATTCCGCCGCTCATTCAAGTCGAACGTTACTCGCATCTGACAGAAACTTCAATCCGGGTTTGATTTTGGAGTTCTCTTTTTTTCTAGACAGGTTGCACTACAATGCTAACGATGCATATCTCACCCATGCAGATACAAAAAATCGCATTCAAAAAATCAAATACAAAAATACGAAGTACAAATACACACAAAATAAGTAACCCTAGATACAAAGACGAACATACAGGAAGTGAATAGAAAAGAATGTAGATACACACATATATTACCATCATAGCAATCCATCCATATCCACACTAATATGTAAACGCGTAACGCGTAACGTGTCTGTTTGTTTCTTGATCAACATTAAACCACTGAACCGATCGTGATGAGATTTGGCAAGGAGATAGATTAGATGTCCAGAATGAACTTAGATTAACTTTTATTTTTTAAATATATGATAATAAAGATTGAAATGGTTTTTAATAATAAATGTCGATAAAATCAGGAAAAAAGTTATATTCGTTTGCGCTGCCTAAACGTTTAGAACTAGGTGATACATATAAAGGGCAATACTGTTTGCCTCTGAGTGCACTTCAAAAAAAAGAAAAAACCGCGACAGCATATGTCTATCTACAAAAATTACCCTAAATTATCGATAATACATTATTAAAAATAGATGTGTTAGAATACTTGATTTTAAGAGAGTAATTTAGGAAAGGAAAAGTCAATCATCATCAAATGTAATAAATTATTTGTTTTTTGCAATTACCAGATATGAAAATCATCTTTAATTCGTGAAATTTGGACTAATTTAGATTTTAAGGACATTTTAATGAAATGGTGCTGGCGCACTGCCGCCGTTGTGTCTTACCTCGGATGCGAAAATTCGAGATGCGCGGCTCCCGGCGAGTGGGTTCATTGGCCTCACAAGTAAAAAGAATTCCGGACAACGCTGGGTAATCAGCTAGTTAAATATAAATTGAAATTAAAGAAAAGGAGACGTGCTCCGTGTAATCTGAGAATTACGACGTGAAGATATTTAGGAAGCAAGCACGAGAATTACGCGAACACGTATAAGAATGAATTCAATCAAACGTGAATGATAGATGTTGAATATTACGGATTTTGAATTTCCTGGCCACCAAACTTCATACTATATAGGGTTGCTAGTAGTGTTTGGAGATTATACATCATTACGGATTAAATTATTTCTTCAGCGACCTCAAAAATTATGTACTAAACTCCAATTTCGGCTGTCTCGATTTCTACTCGTCATCCCATTCCCACCCCTCGCCCTAGACGTGCTTCAGCTGTCTCATTTCCCAAGAGAACAGAGTTTAGACTCACACGTTATCAGGATATCAATATCAACCAGCACATGTCATTTGGGATAATTTTAACAGGGCATTCCCGTCCCAAGAGCTGATATGGGTGCATAGGGGCTGATCATGAGCTTAGGCGTCATCGGCAATATCGCTAACAGTTTCAGAGGTCCCGAAAACCATGATCTCAACACTAATATCGGTTATTTTTATTATTTTTACATTTCATCTTCTCGCATCCCCTCCTCAAAGGGAATGGGTGATTGTGGGCTCAAGTTGCATTGCGTCTTCTCTGCAGCGGTCCCAAAACTGATGTATTCAACACCATTTTCGGTCATTCTTATTAATGTATACCTCCTACCGCATTCCCACCACTTAGCCCATGGGTGTTAAAGGCATAACTCTCATGTAGACTGATTGAGAATTAATGTAGTATTGGATGCGTCTGTAATAATCTCGGTGGCACCGAAAACTATGGTTTTCAATCTAATATGTTTTTTTACAATTTTTATCAACCCCCAAGCGGTGCCAGGGTGTCTTATCTCAACAGTGTTTGTCAGATAGTCAGTCATCTGTGTACCAAGTTTATTTGAAATAACTCTAGGGATTCTAGATTCGAATATACTCATCAATACAAACCTTTATTTCATCCTGTTAGTGGTAGTTTTTTTCAATTGGACCATAATCATCTATTGTCATGGAAACCACTCATCTGTAAAATTTCAGCTCGATCGGTTTGTGGGAACTGGTTTAAAATGCAGTTGCAAAATTTGGCCTAAACATACTAACAGGTGAAGTTAAGTAAATGCTTGTAACTACGATTACCTCTCAATATCATACTAACAATCTCATTACAATAATCTCATTACATTCCACCCACACTCCTCCAGGATAGAAAAGGCAGGACGTTCGGCTTACACGTTTTCTCATTGCAAAATTTTCAACTATTTTCATAACTTTCTAAAAATCTTAAACCAATTTTTATTATTAGTATCAAATCATATCTGTATATTATTAGCAACAACATAGTTCCTTTTTGTTTGTAAATATTTCTCTGTTTTATTAATTTTTAAGATTATTTTACTTGTACTTATATATCTGTATCTATGATTGTGGGTCAAAGAAGATGAAAACATAATTTGCCGAAAGCCGCTTTGGCACAATAAATAATTTTTCGGTATTGGCAATAACTTCTTTCAAATTCTAGTTAAGTAAACCGAATATACCACCATTACCTATTTGACATTATTTCTGCCAGATGCTTTATCAAGAGTGATCCCCATATATATACCTAATCTGACCTTATAAATAAATTAGTTATATGAATGATCATTGGCGTCGCTTCCAATGGAATATCTGTAGATATAATGAGTCAGTCAATCATTCTGTTTGGAATCAATCAATATGTCAACTCAGATAGTTGAATCTCAAGTCAATTGGTAAAATCGTCCGTCATGAAGTAATTAAGGCAACACAATACTCCTTGATATGAAGGAGACGTAATCGGACGGCATTCAACTCAAAGGGATGCCATGCACCTGTCATCGACGCGGCACCTCCTTTATTGCGGGTAATTATGACTCACTAATAAGTGGCTGGAGTCGCACGGGATGGACAAATGAGCGTTGCACAATGGCGTTCGCTTGCTTTGTTGCGGTAGATGTCGTAATGAAGTACCTCGTCCTCTGAGGGGTCGAACCCCTACGCTCAGTAATAAACGCATTGCCCATCAGCGCACTCCCGCCGACTTATCAGCACTCCCTTGCGGTGGCGGAGAAAACACCATCCACGCGCGGCGATAAAAGGTATACGTCCGTCGTGCTCAGAGGCCCGTTGTGTTCGGTGAGTTGGGGAGAAATTGAATGTCATTTTAATTCTCCCAACGCAAGTCCGTGGGAGCGCGCGCAGTAATGTTTTTGATATGAATGTAGGGGGTCGTAATGAATGCTGTGAAGGGATCCCTGCCCTTGAGCGCGCGGGGAATACCTAAGTTGATTTAGGAAAGAGATAACACGGGGATCCACCCGCTTGTCCTTCGCTCGCGCCCCAACATCCGCTGAGCATTGCCCTCCCTTACTTTGAATGACAGGCTGGCAAACTTTACCTCGAAAGAAGGTATTCTATTGATTGAAATGTGCGTCAATGTATGGGTGAGAGATTCCAGAGTGGAAGTGTGCGTAAGCGATGAATTGGGGGAGCGTGGAGAAGGAAGACCCGTTTTCAGAGGAAAGTTCGTCCGTTCTTCTTTCTTCCTGCGTGCGATTCATCCCAGTACGCAGTGCAGACGCGCGTTTTTTGCGCGCTCACTCTCTTTCTATTTTCAGCCGGAGACGAATACAATAGGTGATCAAGGGGTGAAGCTGGTCAATACGGAGAAAAATGCGCGAATGCTATTCAGTTGAGGCTAGCATCCGCTGGACCAGTCTTCGAACCCCGGAAAGCACCTTCCGGTTCGGATTTGAGTTTCTAAAGATTACTCGGCAGTGAATGGTGTGAGAAAGTGAGAGTTTTAGGGTTAACTCAAGGGACACACTATTTTGATGAATAGGTCACGAAGAAAAGTTCGTGAAAGTCATAAACCTCTGCCACAAAACTCTGCTAAAAGTACAAAGTAACTTACGTTCATATCTTCACAGAAAATTTATTATTTGTAAACTACTTGGATTTTAATTTTGTAGCTCGGTGATAAATAAAATAAATTAGAGGGTCTGGTTCTGTAAATATAACACAATATTTTATGTACCCGAAATTTTCCGATAAAGGCTCAGTTAATTGAATGTTTTTTACTTCAAGGTATTTCTATTATTTTTATCCCGAATTGCAAAAGGAAGAGAAGTGAAGAAAATAATGAACTTAGATCCACTAGGAAGAAATCTCTGGGTGTAACTTAAATAACTTAACCTTCAACTGCTTTCTTCTTATTCGATCATAATGCATTTTAACCGTTTCTTTTATGTAATTATGCCGGCGTGGCTCAGTGGTTCAAGTGCTGAGCCACTGGGTGGTCGGGAATTAAATTCCGATAGGCTCATATAGGATTTGAATTCATTCCTGTACGGTAAGGCTGATCTTGAGAGTACTCACTGTGATGCATAATGAGTGCAGGGTATGTTCCAACGTTCAGTTTTCCGTCTCACCTCTTCCTTACGCAATTTCCGAGCTTCGAGATTTCCGGGCTCCCCCAATGAGTCTTTATTCCGAAGTGTTAATGGGGACAGATTGGTCCTTTTCAGTGGCTATATAGATTATCATGATATATTGTGAATTACAGGTGATGATAAATACTAGATGGTTACGTCTCGCATGAAACTGAACTGAAAACTATGAACTTTTAAACTGAAATTTCTGTTGTGAAGGAATCAAGTGGAGCATGCTCGAAAATTTTGAGAACCCCCTACATTGTTTGTGAACCATGAAAATATTATACCATTATGCCCTGTGTCCTTATATAATACAATAGAAACAAATTTGGTACTCAATATAATACAATAGAAACTAATCTGGTATTCAATCTAAACCAATAGAAACAAATCAACTGCGCTGTTTAAATAGACTATTTCATAACATGTTTTCCGATGATGTTTCTTAGTACTACGTTCAAGCTGGATTACATCATATTATACGAGTTATTCTGAATTTTGATAGTCGATTTAATTTTGAAAAACTTTTTTTGGTTCNTCAAGCTGGATTACATCATATTATACGAATTATTCTGAATTTTGATAGTCGATTTAATTTTGAAAAACTTTCTTTGGTTCAGTTAATGTTATTTATTTTTGGGCTCTTAAACTGGTTTAAAATATCCATATAGTAATTTTAAAAAATGCTGTTACTTATATACTTTATCTCATATTATATTTCTATGTTTAATTATTTTTGTGTCTTATTAAAATACATAATAATTAATTTTGAAAATCTGTGGATCAAGTTGAAATTAATACCAAGTGTTACTGGAATTTACCAATAAAAATTATTGTTTATGAATTGTATACATCCTACCATTTTTTTAAAAATATTCGCTTCTATCCTTCAATGCTCTGCCTTTATTTCGGCACTTGCACAACGTTTTGATGTAACATATTTCTTGCAGATAACTACACACCGTCGACGTTCATGGTTATATGATGCAATTGAAATTTGCATGCTTCTCCAATCACATATTCAAATACGTTCTGCGCATTTGCTATAGTATGTGCAGGAAAAGCGATAGTTTTACTTTTCGTCTTTCTTCCCATCCCTTTCTCTCCCGAAACTGCATCTGCTTTCCTTTATGTCTTCGTCACCTGGTTGGAGAGCGCTCGCATGGCAACAGCAGCGTTCTGACGCAATCTCCTCTTTCCGATGGCGGAATTATTGCTCCAAAAGCTTGCATTCTTTCTCTTGCACTGTTTCGGAAGCGTTTGTGTAGAGAAACGACTGCGTTGAAAGCTTCTTACACGAATCGATGGAGAGGATGGGTGAGAGGAAGAAGACTTGAAGCCTCAACGACAGTATTCTGATGCAAAAATGGAGGATGGAAAAATTAGTGCCTGATAATCAAATCACTAAGTACTTGCCTTTGTGAAAGGAAAAGTAGTTTTCATTGAAGTTTCTATGGATATTGTACGTCTTGTTTTTTGAACATTACTTACGTACAGTTTCGGATTTTCAAAGTAATACGTTTGGCTAGGGCCTCTCTATAATATGGCATTGTAATATGTGTATTATTAAAGTGAAATAAAAAGTTTCGAATGGTAATAGGTGATGGTGGTGTATTCAGGAAACTTAACTTTAAATAGTATAAAAGACATAGTCAAAATTATTTTATTTGTGCCAAAGTGGTTTTTGACAACTCTGCTCTGGTGAGGTGTGTATGGAATACAGTAAAGGTTACTGAAGATGACAGCATGAAAAAAAGCTTTGGCACAAAATAATTTTTCTGTTCTGACTATAACTTTTATTCTATTTAAAGTTTGAATGGTATTAATAGGATTATTATTAAGACAAAAACTGGCATCCCATTGATTGATGGAAAATGGTAGCAACTTCTCTGTGGGGGGAATGTTTCGTACATCTCGGATGATTTCCTAATTTTACAATGGCTCATATGGCAGTGACAATCACCAGATTGTTTCAGTGCCTTTTTTTGTAAATGAGAAGATATTTGAAGAGTCGACCAGGCACATTTTCTTTTCCTTTTTTTTGTGGGCCTTTACGGCTCGTCGACATCGAGGTCATTAGAGACCTAAAAACTTGTACAGGTAGGGAAAATGCAGTTACGCACTAGGGAGAGCCAACATGACTCTCACCGCGTGTGGGACTCGCCGAATGACTCAACCATACCCACAAAAACCCTCCTGAATTACAACTCAAATATGAACACAACTCACAACATTACACACATAGTAACAAAAATTTAAAAAAGAAGAAAGAGGAAAATGAAAGATACCCTAGCCCTAATAGTGTCGGGATCGAAAAGAACAAGAGGTGACTAAGGAAGGTCAGGAAAGAGAAAGGAAGAAGCTTGGCACAAGTAAATGGAAGTAATGACAGACTCAGCTCGGGGCCCCGTGTTTGCCAATCACGCACTTACCAGATGTAAGTCCCCTGGTGGGAGGTACGTTTTCCTCGGAGCAACTCGCACAATGACCTTCAAAGATAATCGTTGAGTACAATTTCGTTAAAAAACCGCTAGGGTAGTCGCTCCATAGAAACTACAAAGAAAAGGTGCCTTACGATTATCGTGAGAGTCGTACTGAGCAAACGTATTACATTAGTTGTGAGGTCTATTGAGTGAAAAGTTAATTCTCCGTGTATACCAAATGTTATTAAGAAGAATTTGTAGTTATGGGAATTTATAATTACGGAATCAATTATCTCTGTTTTTCAATTAGAATTATTTGCTTTGCATTTTACAGAGTTGTCTTACCAATTAATTAAAACGAATCTTTATGTCACTATTCATTTCAGTGACCACGATAGTAATGTATTCAACACCAATATCGGTCGTTTTGGCTTATTTTTACTTTTTACCACTGTCCCAATCCATCCCCAGTGAGAGCTGGAAGTGTCTTACTGCCCATGGAAACAGAATGTTTGTCTTACACTGTATCAGTATGTTCCTTATAAACTCACCGGTGTCGAAAATTGAGAATTAGTCACGGATGTCATTTTCGACACTTTTCAAAGAGCATGTCTTTCCGTTGGGGTGTGTAGAGGTTGATCGTGGGCTTGAGTGTCATCGGGAACGTTACTACTATTTTTATTGGCCCCGAAAATTATGGTCTCAATACTAATAGCAGTTATTTTCAATTATTTTTATATTTTCTCCCTCTCGCTCCTTACACGAAGGGCGTATATTCGCTCATAGGGGTGATCATTGACTTGAGCGGCATGAGGATTCTTCACTTCAGCATCCTCAAAAATGTATTCATCACTAATATCTAACGTTTACGATTATTTTTACATTTCAGTCCCTTATCTTCTCTCCCTAGGTGTACAAGTAATGTCTTACCCCCACAATGCTTCTTGCCAGATAGTCAGTTTTTGCTGTAAAACGTATTGTTGAAATTGCTTCAGTCATTCGAGAGTAATGGTGCGCCATCCATCCAATGTGTAAACAAATACAAAAAAATTGTGAAAGAAATTAATTTATAGACTTATATTATTGTGTTTTATTAATATTTCGTCTCAGTTCATAAAAAAGGTTAATGTTAAAATCGTAAAAAAATTTATAAGAGAAAAAAAACTTTCCATCTATCCGAGCATAAGAAACATTACACAGTGGAAATAAATCACTTTTATAAATGCCTCATGCATAAAAATAACATTTTAACCATAGTAAACACTATAGAAATTATATCCACTTAAACCAAACACACATCACAATTTGTGAAAATGCTCAATACTAGTTCTGTCCTTCAAAACGCTCCAAACTAGTTCTGTCCAAAGCTAAACGTCCAAAACTAATATTGATCGTTTTGATAAAACTCAGTACTAGTATTGACCGTTTTGGAAACACTCAAAACTAGTTCTAGCAAAACCGCATCTTCCAAACTAGTTTTGGTCGTTTTCCTTCGTCCAATGGCCGAATTCGGGATTTGTGCGTAACATATACAGTACGAAAATGGCATGAAAGGGTGGTATGAGGTGAATGTTAGGTTTAAGTTGAGTATGTGTGTAGAATGAATGTATATCCGTATTGGTTACTAAAAATAATGAAAAAAGTTCCTTTCAATTTTTTCCTTAATTGTACTTAATATTAACGTGAGTGGATCATTAGGATTACAGAATATTAGTTGAAATAAAACTTTTGAAAAAACATTATTGCTCAAAATAATCATTCTTATTAGTACAGGTTAGGACATTTGCTGTGACAAGGTATTACAACATGTACACTTTTGTTTATATATCTCGGAAAATGTTTTATATGGTGAAAAATATTCAGAAAGCGAAACGTTTTAGTCAAAAAAGTAATCTTGTATAATAAATCTTTTGTGTAATAAATATTTCAGGATTTTATATTGTAGTATTTGTAAATGGTAAATGTAGCGTGCTATTGAGCTTATCTACATGGATCGATACGAGATAGGAATTAGGTGGTAGGCTATTGTTAGTAGGTGGACCGGTTATCTGTGTTAACCCATTAACAGCCAATTTATTTTCCAGTAAAATATGATTTTCTTGATTATTTATTGTTATATCCCAATTAACATAAGTTGAATTTTCGAAAAAAAAAGAAAGAAATTTCTATTTTACTGAAGATAATTTATTGTTCCCCAATGTGGGGACCACGGTAGATGGTGTATAAAATGAATGATGCGTTCATGAAAATAACGCATGTGATGTTGGAAACAATGCACATGCAATCCAACATTACTAGATGAGCATTATTTCTCCTTTTTGTTTTGTTGTTGTTGTTTTTTTGCACATTTTCTATGTTATCTTCCACAAATTCGTTCTAAAAATTGGTGAGCATTTTGTCGATCAGAAGGAGGAATCAGCACACTGTAAAAATTTTATAAAGGAAAATCTTCCTAATTTCTTTGGATCTGATATTGAATTTGCCTTTAGATATGTGGTGGCAATTTCTCTCCGGATCTGCCGAAGTGATATTTGCTATGTAATATAGAAAATGTGCATTTGTAATCGCAACGTCCACCAAACTAGTGAATAGAGAGAATCTTCTAAAACATCCTCAGCAAAATCTTTAATGTCAGTCATCTCTGTCTGAAGGCAATTCAACTACATCAGTATTATCGAGATCCGAATTATCTTCTTCTAGGAAGTATAAGTCTTTCACACTAACTTCAACTTGCGATAAATTCAAAAACTGTGGGGGTTTGAACGCCATAAGACCGATCCAAATATCAAAATTACAATGAAAAAAGAAACCAAGAGACAAGCAAGCGAAGAACATGCCATCTACCGTGATCCCTAAATGGCGATCGCAAAGAAAATTATACTACTATGAATATAAACAAAGAAAATCTTCTTTCTTTGTATTATTGGAAAGAAAACATACAAATTATTAATATGAATACATCAAATACACAAAAATACTCTCAAAAAGTCGCATGAATTGATATGAAAATTCACTGCCAAACCGAGTTCTCAAAACTTGCACATCAGACGACAAAGTAATCTTCATAAATACCAGAACAGGAATATAGGAATCAGGTTACGCGGAAGCAGAGATAAGGACGGGCATAACATTCCAAGAATGACCGCAAAATTGTTGACAACAACTATTTGCGTATCATGGTAGTTAATAGGAGGTAGGAGTTGGGTAATAGGCTATTGTTAGTAGGTCGGCCGGTTAGCTGTTTTCACATTAATGTGAAAAGCTAAAACAAAATTTCAAGCTCCATCGGGAATTTAACCCGGGATGATTTACTGCTGAGCAATGACGCTAACACCTGAGCCACCGGAGGATCTTTTAGAAATTAAACTGTGCATATTAGTTTAAGTTCAATCAACAGTGCTATGGAAATGTGTGGTCTTCCGCTCAATTGCAATGATACCTCTAAATACTGAAAATCTAGCTCTTAACACGAATCAGTTTTTTCCCATACGTATCGATGAAGAATGAATCTATTCTCTTAAGAATAGCACCTTCCGGAAAGAAAGTTGTTTTTTTTAAGTTTGTTTTCAACTCGTTAAAATTCCTGGTTCTGATTTGAACAATAAAACGATTAGTGTTTGCTTTGTAGTTTTTATATCATGATCCCTCATCGATGGTAACATTATTTTGTAGATTTTCCTCTTCTTCCAAAGCACAATTGATGAGTGCCATGAGTCGCTCTTTCGGACAATCAAAGTCACTCAATTGTCCCACGAGGTCCATTTTGATCGAATTAGCCTTTGCATCCAGAATGTTTTTAACTTCCGGATCAAAAAGAGTACTCACAGTAGAAGATATTTGAAAACACTCTAGACCATTTATTACACTATTAATCAAATGATAGTTACAACACATTTATAATTCAGGAATAAATTTTCTCCGTAAAAGACAGCAAACGCTCTTCTCAAGGGACTGAATTCTTATTAATTCTACTTCCAGAACCTCAAATGCAGCAGTAGGAATGGGTGAATGGGTGAACTCGATTAAATGGTATCTCAGGAGAGATTATGGATCTTCAGTTGATGAATCAATTGAGGTAGTTGAACATAGTTACAATTCTGGTTCCAACTTAGGAGTTTTCTTTTCTCTTTTAGAAACAGAATGGCTACATAGAGGATACCGACCAAAAACTCTTCACTATCTTTTACCTGCAGTAATTACAAATAATATCGTCAGTATTTATTTTCTTCATTTTGTATAGCTTGCGAACATTTGATAACACGCCGGAGTCACTAAATATCCCTTCATTTATCTTTCAGTTTACGAAAATATTGATGACATATAGAACATTTTAACTGAGCAATCACATTAGACCATAGAATAATTCAAGAATAAATTTCTCAATACTCAGTGTTAATAGACAAAAAATTGATAAAATGATAGTGAAGGTAGGTGAAAGTAGTAGTAACAGAAGATCTAGATAAAAGTAATATTCATTTAATACCCTAATTAATTTCATTGCAATTGTACATTTAAAATTCCATATTAACTAAGATCAAGCTGTAAATAAAATTAACGCCCAGGAAAATGTTTGCTAGCTACATGTAAATTTATCAAAAGATATATCAAACTACTCTATCCACCACAGTGCTGAAGGAATATTTTTGGAATTTTCAATTTAAATTCTGAAATTTAGAGTGTAATTTTCGTTATTTTCACTAGACCTCACAAATGGAGATATCTCGGTTTTTTGTATGTCTGAGAAGGAATTTTGGATTTCTAGATTTTTCTTACTTAGTGAGTGCTAAGGGATATATATTTTATCAGTTATTTTTCGTTTGCGGTAATATGGTATGCTATTTCCTCTATATTACCCGAATCAACTGTTAATTTATCTGTTTCAGTATGTTAGAATTGTTAAATCACATTGTGTGTTGAATTGTTATTTGTGAACTATTTTCTGGATGTTGCAATTTAAATGGGTGGAACAGGAAAAAATCTTTGGTTCGTTGTCTTCCATGTCCAACACATTCAAAGCGGGAAAAAAATTAAATAAATCGGGAGTTTTTAAATTCAAAATAATCGACTTTTTTGGAAATCTCCTAGATTGCGGTGAACCTCACCGCCAGGTAACAGATTAATCATGTTACGTCGAATAAAAATGGGAGACGGGACGGGGGTTCGAACCCGGGACCTTGAGCTCAGAGCGCTCATGCGCCTACCGACTGCGCCATCCCGGGTTCGAACTCCNATGTATTTACCAATATTATATAAACTTCAAGAGAACCCATTACCTGTTGTTAATAGCGCAAAAGCTCCAAAATCTTTCTCCGATATTAAAACATCCTTCCACGACGGACAGGTGCCCTGCCAAAAGAATTTAAAAAATTCAGAGCAACCATTATCAATCCATATACGACGCGACGGAAGGAATGAATATGCACCTTAAACATGCGGCATGTTGCTTCACTCCAAATAAATGCGTATTCAGTCAGTTTCGAGCAAAAAAAATACTATACTAACCTCATTAAGTGACAATATAAAAATAAGTCAACATCTTTAACGATAAAACAAAGTAAACTTAGTTTACAAAAAAATTCGTTTACTTCCATAACAATTCTTTAATCATACTAGATTAAATACATTTCTTTGATTATTTCGTATTATATCATGCTTTAAATTATTGAAATAGATTAGTCTTCTCAAGTAATCCTTTCATCCTTACCAGTGAATATTCGCAGCTACAGCAATAATGTTAAATTATTGCTTCCAATTAAGTTTTACGAGTCTGAAATTCTTTCCCAATGCTCTCACGAATCGATTGACACGTCTCATTTCCATATTTCTCACGCAATTAACTTCAGATTTCAATAAATGTTTGATGAAAAATTTCATTACGAAATTCACTCGCCCATTATCACATTTCAAATATAGGTGGGAGCTTGGAAGTCGATTATAGAACTGGGGCATAGTTGAGGCACGTCTCTGACGTTCTGAAGTTCTGCAAAGTTTATGAGACCCATCCGAATAATTAAAATTATTATAATACTCGTAAATCTTGCTTCCTATCAATACAGTGTGTCAACCTTATGAAACTTTACCTTGATGTCTTAAGATTTTGAGTCTTTTCTGAAAATTATTATGTGTAAATTGCAGTGATATAACTGTTAAAAATGGGAGAAAATATTTCATATAAAGCAAATGAGTAACGAAATGAAACTGAAAATGATGGAGGAAGCAATTGTGAAATTTTGTAATTTCAAGATAGAACAGAGAATTAACTATTAAAAATAAAAAGACTGAAACATATATTCTATGAGTGAATATATTAGTTGTTTTTAAGAAGTTTTGAACTACCTACTATACTCGGTAATGTATGCTTTTTTTGCTAACTAACAATAATTGATCTTTTAAAGTTATATGTTTTACACATCATGCATTGTAAATAATTAAATCTTATTTGATATGATTAGCGTAAGTGCTTTTTGAAACTTGCCGGACTTAAAAATGCGTGAAAACGTATATTGGTTATCCTATAATTTTTTTTTCTTTAAGGATCTTCGCCTATTGGTCTACATCGTACCCATTAAAATATTACACAAAATGTGTGTGATTCAAAACTAGATGATTAACAATTAATGTTCTTAGAATTATTAAGAATTAACGTCCTTATTTCTTTTTAGTTCCCCGTCTCCGGTACCACAAAAATAATAGATTGTGTTATTTAAAATGACATTATGAAAATTACGAGTTGTTAGATTTGATGGATTTCAACGTCAGTAGAACCCGGATTCGACTTCCACTATGCTTACCGTAGTGGAGGTGTCGATCGATTTATCGAAATCAGATTGGATTTCCACTTCAATGCTCGAACACGTTAAATGAAGCATTATACATCTTCCTGTGAATTCATTCGATTATATCTTCCGTGGATATCGTTAAAAAAGAATTATTATGATGGAAATGAAAGTAAGGGAAAATAATGTCATTCCAATATTTCACTCTCCTATTGGCAAACATAGCTGTAACCGGGTAAAAATATCTATATTATAAAGAGCTCTTATAATGTACATAAATTATAAAGTTATACTGTACTTTCATAATACATTGGCCTTTTATTACTTTCTCACATATGTAGTATATAGAAAGTATTGTAATTGTGAAAAAATCGAAAGAGAGATTTCGATGAAAATATCCGTTTTGGCGAGCCCTTATTCTGAAAAAGTGGTTTCTGGGATAACGTCCGTCCGTCTGTCCGTCAGTGCGCAGCGATTCTGAGTAAACGGATAAATCAATTTAATTCACTTTTCGTATTTACGGTAGAATTTTCTTGTTGTCGATGCATGTGCTCTAATTTTTTTACTTTAAAACAAAAGGTACTTCACATGAAGGTCAAAGTATTCTTTTGAGTGTTTCCCAAAAACGACTCCAAACGATTTTGCTTAAATTATCTGTACGCAGAGTAAAAATAGTGTGCATTACATCTGCATTAGCGGTATTTCGCTTGAAAGTTCAATATAGACGCAGTAAAGTAATGGAGCAAGAAGATGTAGAATACACTTTTCGTAAACTGAAATGAAAGATATTATAATGATAAAATACAAAGGAGGACAGCTATAGCACTGCAGATACGAAAACTCGTCAGTTTCTGTCTACTGCTAAATTACATTTATATAACACTTTTACACCATTTATAAGACTGATATGTCACGTTATGTTTTAAAATAATATTCTAAATATTTATTTTACTTTCAAATTTCGAATAAAAGACAGAAATATCTTCATCTTACGACTTTGAGCATTAATAGAGCACTGGAAGACGCCCAAAATATAGAGGACCACGCCAGAAATGACCTTTTCACTATATAAGATTTTCTCACTCCATGATGCAGACGGAGAAACGTGTTTGAGAAAATATGTGAAAAGGTTTTGCACCGCTAGTTCTACTTCTCATACAATATTATACGACGAAACAGAACAGTTGTTTTGTTCACACAAACGTGTTAGATTATTCCCACACAAACACTACGATGTTAGATGAAGAGAATGGTAGAATTTTAAAAATTAAAGATAAATATTTGGAACATAAATGGAAGATGGTGAAATCAAGACAATTCTTTCGTTTTTCTTCTCAGGTATTGAAAATAAGATGTGTTGGTAGAAGATATTTCCAAGAATTGATGAAAGATTTACTGTGATGAATTTTAATACCAATAATAGAAATGTTTCTCTAAACGAAACTTACTTAAAAATTAAGTAACTGGAAAGTGAACGATAACGCAATAAAATAACGAGCTATTATTATAATCAAAAATACGTATTGTGCCGGGATAATACTAATTTTCAAAATCAGGGAAAATATTAAAGAAAACCACTTTTCTATGAGTTATCAGAAAAATTTTAATTCTGTAGTAAAATATAACAAAAACCAGCATCGTAACGGAGTCAGTTTTATTTGATAGAGCACCCATTGTAACTAGTAATTACGATAACCTGGGATCCTAGGAAATATAAGGAAAGAAAATGAGCAATCCGTAGCGCCCAGTTCATTGATATACAATAAACCAATACCTTCCATAATAAAACTTCCTTCCTAATATTTCCTATATAAGATGAAGACAATTAAAAGATGTATTGCAGAAATGTTTATAATTGATCTCTTTTTAATGATTATAAATATAATTATATATTTTAACATTTTATGAAAATTATACAAATATGTTAATATTATTTCTTTTGTTTCTTCATATGCTAATATAATAAGACTCCCTTGGTTCAAATTACCGCCACTCCTCTCTCTCTCTCCGCAGCGCCAAAACACTACGAATAACAAATGAACAGCACGCACTGGCGCCAATGAACGTGACGTAGTGGCTGCGTCACAATCACATGTTTCCGGTGACAAACGGCTATGCCAAGTTCCACCCGCCTGCCCGCCGTTCTGCGCGTGAGCCCGATGTAGCCCGACTGGCCACCGAGCGCTGTACAGACCAGGAACTGCTTAATTATTGGCTCGCCGGCAAGATCCGGCCCACTGATTGATATTACAGCCATTGGTCTGCGGTCAGCAGAACACATCACGCGCCTAATACTCAAACGTAAGTAGTGCACGTCTGTGAGGTCTATAAGTTCAATATACGACCTTTGTTACTGGTGTTTCTGTCACGTAACAAATTATGATCTGATCTTTGGAAACGATAAAATGGTTTATGATTGAGATGAAAACATTGTTAAAAACATTATTTCGAAAATCAAAATATTAGCTTACCCTTCAACCTCACACTATATTTAGTTTATTCCTAACTATTTTTCATGCTTTAGGTCCCTCGATAATAGAATGAATCGAAAATATTTAATTTTTGTACTTTTGGAACATATGGACAAACATTTTCTACAAACTTTTGTGTAAAATTGTAAAAACTCTAAAAGAAAAACTTAATTTATCCCTGATCTATGAATGATTACGTGATTAAACAATTCAAAATCGTTCGTCACAGAAAACATCGACTTCGCTTCCTACGACATAATTTAATTTCAAGTTTTTTCAGTTATACATTTTTATATTATTTATTTACATTTTTTCAGTAATGCACTTACATCACATTTATCCTATTACTTCCCTTAATACTTGTTTAATATCCATAAAAGTGCATATCCATTCTAATGTATTTTTTTAAAATAATGAAACAACTTAATATATTTAAACGATTTAAATGAATAAATGCTTTAAAAAATATTTTAAAATTCTGTTTCAATTTTTGTGTAATATTCATGATCATTTTGTTCATTTTTATTTCCTATCTTTGTGTTTTTTATGAGATTTAGTAATCAATCAGTTTTCGATTGATTACACCGTTATTTAATAATATTTTACTTTGTAATTCTTTCATTGTTGTCCACTATTCTCACTCAATTTCCATTGATATTTTTTCTTATAAAGGTTTCTCTCGGTGATGTTTTGTCTTTCTAATTTATCATGATCCATATATCCTACATTTTTTAAGATTCCGTAATCTACATGTTTTAGAAACCTCGATTTTACCTTTACCTTCCGATACATTTTATTATCAATTATTAAGCAGATAAGTCAATAAAAAGCTTTGTAACTACTCCAAATCTTGCTCAATATACACTTTTTGTTTTGAGACTTCTCAGTCTTTCTTACCAATCTCCCACCTGCGTTCAGCATTACCTACCCTGTTTTTCCATTAACTTCACTTTATTCCTGATTCATGTACAACTATTACTTCTCAATTTTCGATAACTTCATTCACCGCGTTATTCCATGATTTCAACAAGATGTCCGTCATTTGTTGTTTCTCTCATAATTGTTTCTCCTGGTTCACTTCATCGACTCTTCCTCCTCTATTTCGTTCACATTAATTAAATCCTTGCATAGGGAATACCATTCTCGTTCTCCACCTTGTGCATGATGCTTCCAAACGCAATCCCCTCATGCCCCATCAACAAGCTATTCCCATCCCTCCCTCCTCTACTCTCAGCCCATTCGTGCCGTTCGTCCTAGCTCCGTTCGTCCGTAGTGGAGAAGCGACGCCGCCTTTGTACTGGCGGAGTGCGCCTGTTTGCGAGACAATGGGCGCTAGGTTTAGCTCCAACAGCGTGTGCTCCGTAATTCCTGCCACCTCTGCACCGATCCCCAGCTCTGCTCTTCCCAGCATCCACCCGCCGCCGCCGTCAGATAAAGCGAAGACTGAATTGCCCCGATTCTAGAGCTCTGCGCTCTGCAGAATGATTTCGCGTCGATTCCTGCGATAGATCCGCTTTCTATAGACCATCATCGCCAGCGGATGTAGTTGAAGCTCAGACTATGAACACTAATAACAGCATGTCAATGACGCTTATTCATAACTATCACATACCTATTTCGAAATACTCTATTATAGGACAATGCAACTAATGAACTTGTTTGGCATTCTGAATTACAATTCTGCATTCGAATTGCCAAAAGTTGAAAAAAATATATATTTGCAGTCCTACATTCAACTCTCAGCTTCCTACTTTAAAACGATTAATTTTTTTCATATCTCATTTTCTTTCGTCTTCTTTAACCAATTACCACAAATGAGGTACCGTTGAAAAGTTAATTTTGTGGATAGGGACGTAATAGTAATCTTATACGTTAGTTACGAATTATTTCTTTTATTACTTGTTTTAAAATATGGGTTAAATTAAAACTGCTGTACCATCATACATTGACTCGCGGGTGACGACACACATGGTCCGATACACTTTGACGAAGGTCATGTTTATCATTAATGTTTTGCCGTTTTTCTTTTACTTTTTGACAAAATACTGATTATTTGTTTCATTTCAAATTACTACGTCCATTGTGTTTATTTATTTTAAAAATGAAATTATGGATCCGGTAACCGTTTTACTTACTTTCAAGATAAAGTGTGATCACTGATTGGGATTCTCGTGTTTGTACTCCGACATCTTCGCAATGTTTCACCGATCTGATTCATTGTTAAGAGCATTGTACACACACATTTTATCCAAGCATCATTCAATTTTTCTTCTTCTGTAGTTTATGAATAAAAAGTAATACAAAAATTTTACCTTCATTCTCGTTCCGCTTTTGATTTTCTATGTTACCGCGTTTTCCTTTGAATTATTGAAGGTATTCCGTACCTGAAGATATAGATGATCTATTCTTTGAGCACGTGAACAAAGCAATATCGAACGTCCATCATAATACGAGATATTGTCCACCCGGAGCGCTGAAGACAATCCTTGTGAGGTGGAGGTATATCCAACGGAGTCGATGGACCATGAGCCTTTGCGGAGTCTGATGAAGGGCCTATGACGCAGATATTGTGGGGTTATATGGGAGTGCTTGCCACCATTTGTTGTCCCCACTGCACAGTACCACGCCGACAACTTCTCTCAGCTTCGAAATGGTCAATGCACTGGTCAGACGCAGGGGTTGACCGTTCCCTGGGGACAATGAGAACCATTTAGAATGAACATTCATCTGAATCTTTTTATTGAATACGTGTAATTCACCCAAATGAAACTGAATGTACGTAAGAATAATAGAATTATTAAGAGAAAATCTTAACAATAGCATTTTATGTCAGATTTCTAGATTTTCCCCGTAAATTCTTCTTACTTTTATTAACATAAAATTAAATCTGTTTTAATGTACTTATATTTCCTCGTTATTTTAACTCAAAAAATAATTCAAGTTAAACAGTTCCGATGAAATATTCGTGCCATATACGACTATATCACACATATTTGTGAAGTTGTAAGTTTGACATCATGTCAATATTGCTTTCTTACATATCACATGTGATTACGTTACACATGTGTAAAATAAAGTAAAATAAGTATTACTGGGTTACATCTATCTTAATGTATTATGTATTTTGCTGACGTACCCGAACTCCTTTGCCCTGTGTAACTTGAAACGAGAAAATGAACTTATATCATAAACTGTTTTCAAGAAATAATGAAAATTTAATTGCATTGATTTTATGGTTTCAGCAAACTTCTATTAGGTTACGTAATTTCTCTGATTATATTACACTAAATGCATTATTATTTGTTACCACCTTTCAGCTTTTATTTCTTGTAGATGTATAAATTTGGTTATTACCATGGAATTGAGATCTCTTATTATCATTATTTTCAGCAAATAATATCCATTCTGGCACCCAGAGGTTAAATGGTGAGACATTGGAAAGACCTATTACCAGAATCTTGTATTTGATATTCGTGTCGCAGTGAGAATCTTCAGCTTTTACAATACATGCTCGTGATTTTATTATCTATTTTAGTAATATTTTATAATCGCATTTCCGATCGCAACTTCACCTGCAATATTTCATTGCGTTGGAACTGTTATTACTAAACTTCATTAGGTACCTTCTCTTGTTTTCCTTTGACCTATTTGATAAGAAATGGTGAGATTACTTTCTTCTGGCGAATAAATTAACTTACTGTTCTACATGTTGTAGTACTCACATTTTAAATTGTTCTTTGTCGATAGTTGATTTCTTCTTCCATCGCGTTAATATTTTATTGTAGGAAACTAAGTACCAAAATATATTCTGCATATTTCATATATGTGTTTTTGTTCCAAATGCATAAATAATAATTTAAATTTAAATTAAATAATGTTGGATTCTGTTTTCGTGGTAAAGTTGAAATCAGTTGAATTACTGACTTGCAAGAAAATGTAATGAAATTTTTAAGTTAAAGACAGTGAATGAAAGCGAAATTACAATACTCGTCTTTTAATAAAATATTTCAATGACTTAAAATTTGTGAAAATAAACAAAGTATAAAGAATGTGAAGCAAAAGCTTAATGAAGAGAAACGGCAGTCAACCAATACTTCAAGGCATTATAATATTGTGAAATAATGTAGTATTTTTATTATTAATAAAATCCATGTAGTAGGTAATGGAAGAAAATATAATTATGATTGTAAATCTCGGAATTTAGAAAAATGAAACAGAATTGTGGCACTGCGTTGTTTCCTAATAAAACCCTATACTATTAAATCTCTGTGCTTTGCTCCCATTCCTAAATCCACACCCAACCTTTGAAAAAACATCCCGTTTCAGAGTTTGATCAGTGAGATCTGGGATCTGACACAAACAGCGACAGTGCCCTGGGTGGGGAAAGAAGGAACTTAGGCCGCGATGGGATGCCCTGTGGCACCCAACACTCGATGTACCATCACCCGCCATCCGACGCCGCGCTGAGTCAACACGCGCCGCACATGTCGATAAGCTTTTAAGGTGTCGATAGATATATCGATTGCGTGGCCAGCCGCAGTGTGATGGGTTACGGCTAGTGGTGGGGTGGAACGAAAAGACGGCGGTTGGGGAAATGCGAGCGTAGACATCGCGAGACCATCGACACCGCAGAGAATGGAATGTGTCGCTATCACGTGCTGCTTTTACTGGCGTCTCTCAAAATCCTCTCTGTTTACGCTTCTCTCTCCTTCACCACACTCTCCTTTTTCTGGACAGGAAAGAAAAACCTTGAGTCGTTTCGACTATTCGTATCTCGTGGAGATGTAGCCTTCGCCGCCTTCGCCGCATAGCAGTATTGTTGCCGAAGACGATGATCGTCTCGTTTGACAGCTGCGCTGAAGGCTTGCTTAACGAAGTTTCTTTGCTCCGGCAGCGCTGAACGCCGCATCGTCGGTCTAGAAGGGTCTTGTAGAGAGATTGTGTTATGTTTTCGGTTCCTGACGTGGATTCCTTGGTTTCGACAGGCGACCGCTTCAGATATGAGGTTCCCCTTTGGGTCGAGGAATTGGATTGGAGAAGAAAGCACCTCTGCGAAATAGTCGACTCGAAGACTTCCACTCACTTCTCTCATTACGAAGTGGATGAACGTTGTGGCGAGATATTCTTCCAGGGGGAAATCGTTTCCCCGACGGCTGATAAAGGAGAGGGGAATATTGAAATAACCAATACTCGGGAAAGGAAATCAACTTCTCATTATTGTATTCGGTGAGTTGAAAATATAATTTCCTTTCACTCGTATATATCTTTTCACTTCATCTTACAAAATATACTCCAAAAACATCGGGGAAACATTTTTAAAACTCGAAACAGAGGACATTTGAAAAATAGAAATCTGACACAAAATCTAATTTAAATTTATGTCTCACCTCAAAATAAATAAAAATTTTAAAGTCACGAAGAAATGAAATTTAGTACCTCAAACAAAATAATACCTTATACAAATAACGAAAATTACAATTTTGTAGTCATAGAAAATGTTATTACACTTAATAATCAATATTTATACAATAACATCAATCAACAAACGATAGTTGTCTGTCCGTAAAATAATTCATCGCTTTTACCTCGAAACAGTTTTAATCTTATATGGATTTCTATTTAAAAGAAAATGCTGCCAAATTCAATACTGTTTTTCTTCATGTTGCTGGCATAAAATTTAAAATATTTCATATTATATCATTTCTTACGATCTGAGATGACATTATATTATCAAGGGTGCTCGATGGAATATAAGGAAGACATTAATGAAAAGAGTTCAAGAAAGGGCTATTTTTCTAAATAATATTTGATTAAGTACAAAAAGATCAGAAGATATTGTAAAACAATAAAGATTTAATCAAATTTAGGATTCTTGTGTTTACTCATAAATAATTTTAACTCTTTGAAAATATAATCTCAAGTATTAATTCAGTGAACTCAACGTCAACTTTCTCAGAAGGAAATTAATTGATTTTTGACACATCAAAATGTTTCTANAGTTCTCTATGTTTTAAAGTACAATTGCATACATATATGTTTTGAATCAACAAAGCTGTCGAAGAACAGTTAGGAACTTTTTCTTTTTTAAAATAATTTTGCGGTATTTAACTCAGGACAGACAACGATGAGTGAAGTTTACTCCATTAAAAGTAAATTGGAGAATACAATAACTAAATCATGTTTGTTTCTGAAACATCTTGCAATTGTATAATTTTTAAAGCTCTCCGGGTAACATTTATTTCAGAGTATTTTGTTTAGAGTGAAAATACAAACTATTTTTCCTCTAAGGATATACCAATGAATCCTTACTTTCTTTCTTTCTTTCAACGTTTAGAAAAAAATCATGGTTTAGAGAATCTCGTATTCAGAAAATTATGATAATTGCCAGAATAGAAGAAAAAGGGTAAACTAGATGTCGATTTTTAAACGTTTGTTCACAAAGTATGAATTTAATTTAACTACGTGTTAACAATTCCACATTTATTGCCGGTTAGATTAGGCTCCTAAATGTACTCGTAATACATCATATAATTTTTAAGTTCATTGGGCTTAACAAAACTGAATTTTCGAATCGGTTCTGACATTAAAATAATAGTAATGTAATTTTCATGTCTTTGTAATTTCATTTAATGTCCTTAAACACAATATATATTTCTGGGTAGTAGTGCACACCAGTGCTTGGCACTGCACAAAAGTTTATTCAAATTACAATTAGATGTTAACTTTTCTCAGTGATAAATTATTTTAATAGCGTGGGGGGGGGCATTATTCTTGCGAAGAAAAATAAAGTGTTATAAATTTATTCCTTACTCTCACCAAATACGACCGACAAGGCAGCATTATGTTTCCTCACTAATCATTTGGAGCTGAGCCAGGAGAAATTACATGTGGAAAACACTAACAAACGCAGAGTGAAGTGTACCTCCGTCGCATGGAGATGCTGTGGCATTCTCCTCTCCCTCAGACCCAATTCTGTGTCGTGTAGCTGTTGTGTTTCAATTAAATCACGGCGTGCTGGCAAAGTGCTGCGAAGAGGCGCGTCCGCAGTTGAAGAGTCTCTGGCGGAAGCGGCGGCAACTGTCGTTGTTCCGATGGAGATTTGCATGCGCACTGCGAGCTGCTACGTGAATGGGACGTAGGCAGCTCACGGAGGAGGGCTCGCGTGGAGGGAAACGCATTAAGAGAGACTCCAGCGCTCGAGAGGAATGAATGTGGATGTCACGGGGGAAATAGAGGTGGGTGGGTGGGCGGGCTTGCTGCAGTGGAAACACGGAAGTGGTGAACACGATGAGCACCAACACATGATTATGAAAATAGCTCCCAAACGATACCAACGCAAAGGATAGAAGATTTAGGGAGCGGCAGAAAGAATGTGTAGACTGAAGTAAAAAATGAGGAATAGGACGCTCGTCGAAAAGTCGGAGACTACAAGACGTGAAGTGGGTCTTATCTCGTTCTCTTCGTCCAAAACAAGAGGTTCTTTCTATTCTCATTACACGTGTTGTAATTACTGACGATGGAAACAAATGAATACTGAAAGTAGCGAACTGTGTGTTCCTCGGCAATGGCAGAGACGAGACTAGCGTAAAGTGCGATATGCATTAAAGCGTTTTCAACTTTCTGTCTCCACAAAAAGTATCTGGTTATCGTATATAAATGCTGTCATTTAATATATCAGAGCACCTACTCGTATATTGATTTCTCAAGGATTCACAAAATTCAATTCCTACGTGCAAGAAATGTTAAGTCTTGAAAATTAATTATTACATAAGCGTTTCTGGACAAATTGATGATACTTTACATTCTTACTGATGTAGCCTATAGTAAATTTTGTATTCTATGAAGCAAAATACTGATTTAAGAAGTTTGAGAACCAATTGCATATATATATATATATTCGTTTTAAAAAAATATTCTTATACAGTATTTCCAGGCATCAGCGTATCAGTATCTTTCTCCGTGATGCCCTGAAAATACATCAGTCCCTCGTCTTGGCTACAAACTCTGATATTTTGGTTCCTATGTCTAAATTTACTTTGTTCTTCGTATGTATACAGTGTTCTTTGCTACTACTCGCTTTCACTTTCATATTCACCTGTTTCCGCTCTCTCCCTCTTCTCTCACATTTCCTCCGCAACTTCTTTGGATGTAACTCCGCAGTTTCACGGCTGAGTTAATCTTGCCTTTGTCTTGGTGACTCTTTTCCGTGACCTCTTTGTCTGGTTTTGTGTGCCGAGTGTGAATGCGCTTAATAAATTCCTTTCACACTTCATCAGAAAGCGCAAAGATAGGAAGCTAATTACGCTTCCGGACGCGGTTGCAAGTTTTAAGAGATATTGGCCAAGTCTCTTCTCTTAACATTTCCATTGCGCTCCATTGTTATTCAGTTTTTTTTTTACTTTTCACTTCCCTGAATGTATGGATATGAACATTGTTCTTAAAATGGATGAAAAGCTCAATCTTTAGGAGCTGAATCACATAACGGAGAAATTGAAACGGCTATATCTTGTTGTTAAGAATGAGATATAGTAAATAAAATATAATGGTGAAGTTATGTTGTACCAAGGATGTGTTCAAACAAATGTAGTTATGATTCTATGCTATGATGTGAAATTAATAACTCTACAACACATAGAAAAAATATTAAGAGCTTACGGAGAATCTGTTTGGTAGGACTGAGCAGTTGTCGCAAGACTGTTTCAATAGACGCAGTGGAGATTTAGTTTTGTCAATCTAATTATATATCACTAAAGAAAATTGTAATTTAGAATTTAAAAAAGGGAAGAATAAGAGTTGATCGAGGGGAAATAATTTACGAAAAACTATATATACAGAAGAATTATAAAATGGTCTAAACTCGGTGAAAGTCCAACATAAATAAATAACTGTTCCACTCAAAGTATTTTCATCAATACTTTTTGTGTCACTCAACTAACACTAAAAAAATGATGTCTTTGTCAGAAACAAAATCATATTTGTACCTGCTGTTCATAAAAGACAAACTATTTAATGCAAGATATCTAGAATATCCGCAAAAAATGAAGAGATAAAATTCATAGTTTTATATCTGTTGTTTAAACTCATTTTATGGACGGTTTAGTGAACGTAGACTCAATATGATAAAGGAAAAGATAAAAGTTTGAGTAAAGGATGTATTTTTTAACTTCCCAAAAATTATAATGTTTTAAAAATTAAACTTTAAAGTTCCAAGAATAAACTTACGTAAAAATATAGAGAAACATATTTCTGATTGATTACTTCACTAATTCTTGAAAACCTCTGCTCAATGAATCATTTGTAAACTTTTTGGAGTTTTTGTTTTCCCTTGCTCATCGAAACCTATCATTGTTGGATAATTCTTGGGCGATGGGCGATTGAAATTTTCCAAAAAGAAATAAATTAAAATCATATGTTTATAATTTCATTCTTAAAGCATTTTGAGTCTCATTTTATGATGGATCTAGTTTCAGGTCATCATGCCTGCTCTTCCACCTGACTTCATGATTTGGGTGAAGGTATTGAAGACATTTTGTGTTTCCAGTTGTATGAAAGTACCGAACCGACATTAGTCTGAAATAAATGAGGGAAACCCTAGCAGAAAACCTCACCCAGTTACGCAAAGCGGAAAATAGGGCCCATGGTCTTCCACTCAGCAGTTCGAATAAAAGCGAAAACGTTACCATTACGTCACGGCTGTCAGCATGTTATCCTCAAATTCTTTGAGAGAGATAAAAATACCCTGAATATTCTTTGAGAAATTTTTAGAGAAACAATTAAGTAATACAATGATTCTTCTATTGGGTATCATTCATGTTAACGGGGCCCTGAGTTCGGTTCCTACGTTGTTAGCGGCGCTATCTTTATCTCTTGTCTCATGGACATAACCGCTGCCACCATTGTTCCTGATGGCTTCGTACGGTGCTCGCCACAGGCCATGATGGATGAGATGCCCCTTCCACCCTTATCCTCCCCTTTCAGCACTTCCGCTAGGTCCACCCTGTCGCTCAGTCACTGGGCACAGCAGCACCCCTAATTGGCGCCCTTCGCGATGAACGCCTGAAGCCATCCTCCAATGCCATTTGTCATCACTTCTGTCTTGGTCGTAACTTAGAGCAAAAACTGAAAAAGAGAAATAAATGCTTTGACTAATTCTGCTTTTCTTCTGAGGTTTTATGTTTTTTTTCTTTTGGCTGAGTTATTACAATCTTCGTAACCTTCGGAAATATATTTCACATTCACATAATTTTCCCAATTCTGTAAGAGTTATGACGATATAACTTACTATAAAATGCTATAAATGAATGGTACCAATAAATAAATAATGTAAATGAGCTTTTTTGGTTGATTTAATTTTCAATTTTTCCAAATACAGTTACACTTCTGTCGAAAATGGTTTTAAGCATTTCCATCAGCATCAGTTCCTTAAGCTTATCACTTACTATTTATTTGAATTGCCATATAGATTTTCCAAACTATCTACACGAAATTGATTTAATCCAGCTTTCTATTATTTTCTTTTTAGACATGTCACTAGACGAATCTCAGACTATTTTTCATGTTTTAAATCAAATTCGTCTTCATGCAGACTTAACAAATAAGTATGCGTACGCGTTGCACAAGAAATATTTATTTTATTTCAAGAGAAAGAAATGTAATTGCGAACAAATTTACTCTAATTTAATGAACTTTTAACGAAATATTACCTAGACTTGCTTACTTGCAATGTATATACGACGTTTCAGACTGAGTTTATTCTACTTCATATACGCTACCCGCTAACGTCTGTTCATACAGCGTTTGTATCGCCCAGGAAGCAATGACTTCACCGGGATTATCCAAATTAGCTTTAAGGAGAAATAAAAATTGAATAATTTCTACAATTTTAAAAGTTCGAAATGATTGACCAGTAATACAGAAGTTAAACTTTGGGAATTCTCGAGAGGAGAGTGGGAGAAGGGAAGTTTTTTAATTACTACATGTAATTACAATAAATTTTCACACATAACAAAAATTACATGCAATACAAATATTATTCTAGTAAAATAACTATACAAAATACAATCATAATTCACTTGTTTATTCTATAATTCACATACACGACATTGCAACCTGTGCATACAATCCTCATTAACTATAAATAACTTATTCATGACAACTGTAACCAAAAACTATCATGAAACAAACAAAAATATTCAAGTATCGGAATTAGAAATTAAAATGGAAGATAAATTATATGTGTAAGAACTTAAATATAATAATTATATGTGTAAGAAATATTCTTTTCATGCCTACCATTTCAAAAATGTTAATGTTATTTCCAATCGATTATGTGATTATTGTCAAAACCAATGTGAGGTTACCACATTTCGATCATAAGCGTTGAAATTTCCTAGTACTTTAATGCGAGTTTATAATGAAATCTTGGGTGATTTTCATTTAAGGGAGCACAAATAGGTCCCTCTACTTTAAAAAAATTAAAAAACCACTTCACCATGTTCACCGCTTCCTACCATGACTTATGATTGGAATATTAAAGTATGATTTTCTTTTTAAAGAATATTCTATAACATGCAGATATTCTAATAATATTTTGTTCAAACATGGATAAAAAAGTTTACATTTACATTGCCATTTGTTGTCCCTGTACCAAAATTTGAAGTTTGCAGTGGAATAATTTTCATATTCAGAGAAAAACAGTTTTCAAGCTATTTCAGTATATTTAACATACATCTAAAGATATATCTTTATCAATTGATGTTATTCATTCATATTTTCATATCATTCATATTTTCCTTAAACTTGTTTAAAACTATTTGTCCCTATTGTCCCTGTAATAGAAAAGTGCACCGTTTTACTTGTGTTGCAGATGATACAAGTGGGAAAATAAAAGGTTATTTATGGTGTGTGTTTTTTTCCTTCCACATCAAAAGAGGTAATAGTGACTTAGTATTTTTATTGTATTACCATCGACAAGTATTTAAGTCAGACGAATGATTTTACCTTGGTAACTACTGAAGACATTTAACATTGTCTGTATTTTGCAAAGGGGGACAATGCAAAATTATCACCAGCGTTACGTACAAGACTTGGTGTGAAATCCGGTTTCTCAAAACATGATTTTTCTAAATTCCTAAACACAAATCTTTGAAATAGCGAACTAACCGTGTTTCCCATGAGTGATCCTTTCACTAAATGGTATATTTTGTCATTAAAAATTTAATCGGATGTTTTAATTGTGCAATTTCCTTTTTTTCTAAGTATGATTTTCAACAATTTTTCAATAAAACTTTGAAGTCGGAATTAAATTACATTACATTGTTGTGGGAGAGCAAAGTGCGACCAATGTTCATCTAATGTGATTCCCTTCCTTTAAATTTCTAATAGACTTGCCTCCTTTGCGAAGGTTGCAAGCTTCTCGAACGACACCAATATTCATGTAGTGCTTGCATAAATTCGTAGTTAAAGTGTCTCTTTCTTAAGACTGCGAGTACTTCGCAGTCACAGAGCAGATGAAACACAGTTTCATTCCATTTTTGGGATCTTCTACATAAGGAAATGGCTATTAAAACCAATTTTGTGAAGATATCCTCTTAATATACAGTGTCCTGTTATTAGCACAGCTGACCAATGAAGTAAATCTGTATACATGTTAAGCAGCTCTAGTGCCCTGCATCTTGTCACCTCTATAATGAGAGCTTTTGAGTTTTGGGGTCCTTACACTGAAATCCAATACTCTAAATGTTTCCTCCTGACCCAGATGCGCATTGTCCCTAGGACAAACCACAAACCTGGGTTCAGGTCAAGAACCTTTAAAGCCGCTTGACGCATTTCCTTGTTTATTTATATTCACACAGTCTTTAATTGTGTTGTCCCGTTTCCATCTGGGTAGATATTACGAGACTTTTCACTCATCATATTCGATTATGCTCTTTTCGTATTTCTTTACTACATTTCAATTTTGTTAATTTATAATATTTTCTTTCGAAACTTCTCAAAGGAATTTGAAAAGTATAATAAGTCTTTTCATATTTAATCAATTTTGTACTGTACGTATATTGAAAACATCACCTGCTAACATTTTTTTTCTTTCTTCTTCACACATTTCGCCCTCTCTGCTCGCAGTCCCAGAAAGCGTGTTTGTTTTCTCCTTCACCTCTTCCGCATAGACAGATCGCTTCTTCGCTCATCCCTATTCTAAAAATATATTCAATAAAGTTTCCGTGATTAATTAAATACTGAAGAACCATGGAACTTGGTTTAAACCACTTCCTACTTTTCTATGACTGAAATCTACTTGTCTTATAAATTTATAGGTATTTCGTTCTTTTTCATTGATATTCCACTGTATTTGCCATGCTGCAAGCAATTGTTTCATCACTTTACTATTCCATTTCGTATCCCTCCTTTCTATCACTTCACCATCGATCAGAATACTCTTATGCATTTCATATCTTAAGTACCTCTCATCTATTGTTAGATCTATTGGCTTTATTCCGTGTAAAATGTTCAGTGCTGCTCTTGACACCGTTCCACCTAACTTCAATGAGCAGACACGCTGTATTTTCTCTAATGTTTGTAGTACATGTTTCTTCTTGCTTCTATGTCCCCAAACATTACTACCATACACAATTATCTGTTCTAGTGCTCTTTGTACACTTCGCTTAATTATTTTCTCCCTATATTGAACACTGGTCCTGAACACTGGTCCCTATCACTGGTCAATATGGCAAACAGTTCCGCTTGAAAGACAGAGGCGTGTTATCCAATGCTGAAAAGGATAATCTTCTGCCGCAGCCAAATACTTCCTGGTCGGTCTTTCTTATTTGTACTAGAAGTACTTGGTGTGCTCGACGTACTAGGCTTACTGTACGTCATTGCTTTCTCATTCTACAAAATATTAATTGTCAGTATTAATTATTACAACTCATTTGCAAGAAATTTAACTGCTTTCTTATAACTTTTATTCCATCTGCTTTTCAAGTTATGAATTAATGTTTTTAACTCTTTTTTCGATTTGGTAGTGCATTGAAACCGTGCATTTGCCTCTAAACTGAAATGTTTTTCTAATGATCGTAAAAGATCTTCCAAAAATCTAACTGAATTCCATTTTGTACAATATCAAAAATTTGACGCCGACTGTACGTCTATTTAATTCTGTAAAATAAAAAATCAATTCATATTTAGTGACAGCAATAAATATTTTAAGTTCAATTATCATTTCACATAATTAAAGTTGTCATATATTTTATTTGTTATAATAATGATATAATATTTATTCATTAATAATACGTAATAAAATATCAAATATATTAATAATTATAATATTTATATATAAATTTCATCGTAACATAGTATATAATATATTACACTTGGGAACAGCAATTTCATTGTCTTAATAGGTCACTTGTCTTTGACTAACTTTTGGCCTCTGAATCTAAAAATAACCTGTTTTTGTCTATCGTGTCAACTTTTCAAGCTACAGGATACTCTCTCTTTCTCTCAACAGTCAAACAAAATATGCATTTAACGGAATAAAGGGAAAATGTTTCAAATACTCTATTCACAAAGAATAGTTTTCTTCATACAAAGGCTTTATCTAGTTACCGCAAGTTATATTTTGTTACAAATGCTACATTTGTTTTACCAAACGATAAACATACATATTAAAGTAAAATTTTTCGCTTGTGGCTTTTTCTAGAGTGTTTAACCTGTAGACATTATCGCTTGATGCTCGAACAATAGTCAGCCATCACATGTACAGTACATATCATCTACCTTGGTAGTGCCATGCCTCCATGACTTTCAATCTTGATGGAATCACTCTCCCTGCTCATCACTGACTGCACCAAGGTTTTTCGGGAAGTGATCAGGATGGCTATGTAAAAAATGCAAATTGATGCTCCTGTTGCAACCCAAGCATTCTGAATCTTTCAAAAAGTTGCTCGACAATTTTGCTGTAGTTTTATGCTTGTTTATTTCTCAAACATTCTTTGACAATGTTTTTGAATGCCAAGCAAACATTCTTTTGAAGTTCTGTCATTTTTCCGGTGAAATGTTTAAGGAGCTGTGAACTATCAAACACACCGACCTTTATCTTTTCAAATGACAGGCTAGGAAATGTCGTAATGAGATACTTGGAACAATCTTCTTCAATTGGCAAAGCTTTAACAAATTACTTCATGAGACCCAGTTTTATATGCAGGGGTGGAAATATAATGTTCAGGTCAGATCTTGGTGGTCAATTCGACTGCACCCAATGCTTCTCACGAGCTCTTCTGCCCCACATACGAAAATAATAGGGATACTTGGTAGCATGTGTGTATCCACAAAAAGATTGAAGTCTGAGACTTTATACCTTCCTTTAGAAAAGTGCCTTCGAAAACACAAATTTATTCATTTTCAAACGTCTGATTCAAGACGCGAAATAAATTAGACACAGGCCGCTATAGAAATTAAATATATGTTGAAACTGTATATAATGCTTAATATAATGTTTGTAATTTTAAGGCGCTAGACGAAAACAATCTTGAGATATTAAATCTTACGTAAACGCATACAAAGGTCAAAAACTGTGCGCGCGGAAGAACGAAAATGGCCACCATTTTTAAACCAGACATGGTAGACTTTTTTGAATTATGTTTTTCAACTCTCCAATAATACTAGAAACAACACACTAAAGATGAAAATTTTCTGAGAGGATGCGAAGTCATGTCATGGATCACTTATTATGGATTGATCCTTATGTCAAAATAACTTCAGATTTAAACGTCCTGAAATCAGGAATAGCTAATGACAAAATTTTTGTGCTTTATTGTATTACAATAAAGATAATTACAGAATTAAACAACCTACTTTCTTCTCCCAAACAAGTATCCTAAATCTTGACATTTAATATATAATACACGCATTTTTGAAATACTAGACATTACCAAGGACAGAAATCAGATATAATGAATATAAGTGACCCTGTTAACGACAATACCCTTGGGAAAAACAATACCTTTAAAATGAACTGTCATTTATACGGTCTCTTGATTAACACTTTTGTTATATACGCTCTTTATCTTAATAATTAAATTTTCAATACCCTTTCCAACAAATGAATTGAAAATCTGCACAATTTGTCCTGATTTGAACCTGACATTTGATTCCTAATTTTGACGTAACATTCCCTTCGATTTCAGAAATGAAAATTGTTTTGCTCTTTTTCGGATATGTTCCAGAAGTCTTTAAATTAATATAGAGAAATCCGCGTAAATTGCTTTTTGTGTATATAACTGGCACGTTCAATGGGATTACCGTCTTGCTCTAAAAGAAATCGAGAAGAAAAAAACCATGAAACAAAGCATCCAAGCATTTGCTTTAAACAATATTTTAAACAACCAGCATTTGCTAAGAAAAGCTAAGAGCAGTGCACATAATAATAATAATAAGTCTACCCTTAGTCGTTTCCAGCACAGGGCTCTGTTACAACACACCACAAGCCCATATGCGATGTGCGTAAGCTTTTGGGTAGAAGCGGGATTCAACCATAAACCACAACCTTTATGGTAGAGTTCGCTGCCACCAGTTTGGTTTCCCCGAGCAATCAAACACACGAGTAATAACAATAAAACATTTAATTCAAATTAAATAAAGCTCTGAATATTTACAAATGTAGACAAACTCGCAAATCATAAATACAAGTTTGAACTTGTTATTACTTGATATTGCTATCTAAAAGCAATAATTACACACAGTTATAACTACTGGTGTTATGAATTAACTCGGAAATCTACCCAGATTATCCGAAGTTCAAAAAGTTCCAAGTTGCTATCTCGAAATAAATAACTGTTCCAAGCTATGTTATTCGCGCCTATAGCAAGTAATAGAATTACCGCAGCAATTCTCAGTGGTCTGACGACCAAACTAACCAAGTTACATATTAAATAACTTGCGTACTTCTATACGCTTTCGCACTTGTCTCAAAGTCTGAAAGCCTCCAGTATAAAAGTCACTTAGGAGCTGAAATCCCTCCAATATATATTGAGGCGGAGGTCACGTGACTACCTCTTCGCCCGTTCCCAACACCCCACCTCGGCTTGGTCACTCCTCAGCTTCCGAGAAAACTACCTTTTCGGATGAACACTATTTCTGTCAACTGCTGAAATATTCCATACACACTCATTTTCCTTCTCCGGGGCGTTCATCTCAGTTTTCAGAAGTAGAAGGGAGTTCTGCCTTTTCACAATACGAGAAGTATTAAAAGTGAACCTTTCCTTGTTTGGGCGGCGACGGGCCTGGCTTAATCGCCTTTGGAATTTGCGGCGAGCACTGTGCTTGAAAATGTTATTTCAAAAACTATACTGGCCCCGATGTTACAGCTCATACACAAGAACCTATGTAAGAACCTAATAGCCCTAGGGATCAAGAAAGGAACTGCATATCTCGTTCAGAATTCAGTCGTGATCACCTGATACGTTGTCAGGAACTTCCTCAGCATTGATCTTTGAATAATTTTACTCACTATTGCTTGAAACTGATCCTACAATTGATAAAGAACCGGAATGGTCCGTGATAGAAGCGCAGATAAAAATAATAATTTATTTTGCTGCAATGGACCTACTAGCTAGATGGCAGTATATAGGGTATGCAAACAAGGATAGCATAGGATAGAATATAGGGTAGCACAAACAACGACAAAAGAAACAAACAATAAAAAACTATTGAATTTCACGACATTGAGCAATGACTTAGTCTACTTTTGACTCTCATTAAAACAATTTAGCCGTCGAAGTGAGTCTGTCCACGTCCTGGCGATGGGATACAGAGAAAGCTCTCAAGTATTTCTTTTCTTTTACTTTTCTTTTCTCCTAATTACCTAGTTTTTCAGGTTTATCGCTTTCATCTTCTTTACTGGCCTTCTGTGTGTGCCGAACGCTCACCCATGTGTTTGCAGTGTATGGCGACCCGTGTCGGAGGAAATGGGTGTCCTGGCGAGTTAAGGGGTCTATGCAACCCTACAAGGATTTCCTTGAATGTGTCATCCAATACGCTTGCTTTGGCCTCGGCCTCTTCTAGACAGGCGACTGAACTCCACGGTAATGGGGGGGCAGAGGGTCCTTCTCGTTGGTCCGCAGCATTGGAGCTATCCTGCTTAAAGAACCTTGCCTGTCCCCGCTATATCCCCGTGTCAACCCTGGCACCCCAGTGGGGTGTCACCTCGTTGGACTCCGTGGTGAGTGGGGAACACGGGAATGAAATGAAATCCATACGCATGGAAAACAAACTCATCCTACGTCTCTCGCTCCCCCTTCTTTTGCCTCTTCCTCTAGGAAGAGGTGATTTGTCGGTGAAACTGTGGACTTACACAGTTTATTTTGTAAGGATAGCGACAGGTCTACAAAGCCTCGCTTCCTATTAATGAAGTGTGTCGAGGAAGGCAAGACTTTTAAGTCAGTTAGCACCGTTCGTCTTGCAAAAGCAATTGACGAAAAAATTGGAAAGCTTCAGACCTTCATACGCCAGCGGAATGGTGAAGTTATGCTGGAGGCAAGAAAGACAAGCAGATCAGTAGAATAATGGCAATGAAAGAAATTTCAAACCTTAAAATCAACGTTTCTACTAACCCTAGCCTTAACTTGTGCAAGGGCGTATATCAACTACGACGACTTTGCCGAAGAATCGGATGAAGATCTAAAGGCTATTTTTGAATCTGAAGGCGTGGTTAACATCCACAGAATAAAGAGGAAGGTGCAGGGAAAGTTCGTCCCCACCTTCACACTGACTCTGAAGTTCGATCGTCCGTCACTTACTGAAACCATGTCTTGCTGTTTCTATACCATGCGTGTTCGTCAGTACGTGCCGAACCCCCTTCGGTGCTTCAAGTGCCACATATTCGGAGACACTTTCGATCGATCCAATCGTCCTGCAATGTTTGCGTCAACCTTCACACGAGACGTCACCTTGTCGCCCCCATGCTGTGTGAATTGCAAGGAGAGTCACCCCTCCAATTCAAACGCATGCACAAAGTATCAGATGGAGAAAGAGATCCAAAGGATCCTATTTACGGATAGGGTATCTTGGGCAAAATGAACCGATTTTGATACGCCTAAAAGTTTCCTCGAGGAATGTTGCCTTTGGCACACTATTTTATTCGTTTCTCATTACTGAAATCCATGAATTAATGGGGGTCCTCCCACAAGTTCTCGGGAGGGTTTATATTTAAATCCTTCTTGATTTTTCCTATTCCTTAAATTTACTTTTCTTCTCTAAATTGACATATTTCTTTGTTTTTGGATTTTATAAAATTTTAGGTAAAATGTCGCATCTTTTTTCCCGTCTTTATATGTTTGAACTTATGGTATTTCAGGAGGGTTTTTAGTGAGTAAGGTCACCTCTTGTTCTTTTCGATCCAGACGCTATTCGGCTAAGGTTTCTTTCATTTTCTTCATTTTTTGTAATGTTTTGATATATGTCTTGAGATATGTTTTGATATACTGTAATTCAGGTGGGCTTTTAGTGGGTATGGTTGAATCATTCGGGAGTCCCACACGCGGGGAGAGTCATGTTGGCTCTCCTTAGTGCGTAACAGCATTTTCCCTAGATGTACAAAAATGTTGGGTCTCCATGTCGACGAGCCGTAAAGCCCCAGTTATAAAAAACAATTTAGATACTAACTAAATAAACATATTAAAACTGCATAATATTGAGATTACATTATCAATCAACCCGGACGCTCATCATTCGTTGACTCTTCATGTATAAAATTAATCGACGTTTTGTAGACAAATTACTATTTTCAATCTCGCGACGTTTCAGCCACGATTGTGGCCTACATCAGGTGTGTTAATAGGGTAGTATCATAAATAACGTGATATGAATAAATTGTATAATGTACAACAGAAATAATAAAACGTTAAACAGACCATGTATGAGTACAAATATTGAAAAGTAAATTTCCGAATTTTTCTTCGTGTCAGCAATAAGTAGTACAAATTCTCAATTGTTGTTTTTATGTGTATCATTTCAGGTGTGTAGCGTTTATAATAATTACTTTTCCTATCTAATATCTTGATTTTTTCCTAATCAAATGTTCCTTGATTAAGCGATTCGCTGTAACGTTTGATTCTGCTGCATTGAAGTTAGTTTAGAAATACGTAGTATTATTCTGAATAGGCGTTTCGATAATTATTTCTTTAAAAATCGTTTTGGTTTGGGGTTTTTCTACTGCAATAAATAAGAGATATTTAATTTTTTGTTTTGGAAAGAACTGTGTAACTGTGAAATTATTTGTAAAAGTTATAATTTGGGTAATATACACCGATAAAGAAAATTCATGTGAATTTGAAATGTGTCATGCTTTCAAGTATGCCATCCAGAAATTATCAAGTTTCATTTCCACTGTCACACACAGAAATCCACCAACGAACTTTGGTGATCAAGTCTTCCCCTTAAAAGCGACCTAATTAAACCACGCTCGCTACCATGCTGCCACCGCTGCGTTGACGTGTGGCCAGATTACGGAGGACGGCCGCCGGCGTTGACCAATTTCCTGGCGTCTGCCGCGTGCACCGCCGCCGCCGCCACCACCACCGCCACCGTGCCGCGGGCACAACGTACGACCCAGGGACCTATGCTAGCACTTGCAGAGCCCACCCTCCAGCGGCAAATAAGGATATTGGCATTGAGGAGTTAGTTAGATCTCGTCGACACTAGAGTGGAGTCTCGGCGATTTCACGCAGGAACGGGTAAGCAGCTGCGACGATGATGTGAATAAGCATCAAAGGAATGGAGTTATAAAAATATCATTCCTCTTTTCGTTAGTGCATAAAAAATTAGTTCCATAAATGAGACAAACGAATTTGCTAAAGAGTCACAGTTATACATTTTAAAGATAAATGAAATGAAGTAGCAGTAGTTTATTCATCACACGAGGTACGTATAATTTTTATGAGATGTGTTTCATGGAAATTTTAAAAAAATAATAACTTATTTAAACTACTTTTACCTCTGCCTTCATTCGGGCAGTAGAGTAACATAGAGAAATTTATTGAAATATTTAGTTTTCATGTATTTTATCGCTAATTTGTCTTATTGTACCGAGAACATCATCACAGAAAATAAATTTGTATTGTCATAATTCTAACTTGGTAATTGTGGAGCTTTAGCAACATTATCAAAGCATTAGAAACGCCATTTAATTTATCATGCTCATAATTCTTACTTTAAAAAAGTTTTTGTAGAAAGTGTAGGGTTTTAATAAGAGCGCAGAAATTTTAACATTACTCCGTGGTATACAAAAAAATATTTTCCCTGGATCCGTGTGCAGAAATAAATTGTTCACAAGTTTCATTACGAGGACCCAGAAACTTGTGCACACGTAACGTATATACGTGTCCAACTTGGCACGACAATACAGGATCACCCCAGGGTCTTGGGAGGTCCACCTCAGGAACAACAGTCAGCAGCTGGACCAACGCACGTCCAATGCATAGTAGCCTGAGGGTCAGTGCACGAGTGCGAACGTTGGCCCACCGCGGGGCAATCTCAGGGCCTATGCAGGGGACGCACTGGGAGGCGAGGTCTTGGACGCACACAAAGGTGAAAAGCCGGAGCCGCACCCTGGAGAGGGAAGCTTCCCTCAGGGCAGGTGATACGGGAAGTTCGACCTCGGCTAACACAGACTCGTAAACTCCGTTTGCGGCCTCCATTTGCATGGGCGGAGACGATCCGCACCGCAATTTACGTCAGCGTCCTGAGGCGCAGGGATACGTTACCCAGATCTTGCTTAAGTGAAGGAGACTTTTCAGGGGAAGTTTTTCCTCTACCAGCGAAAATAAAACACACCTATCAAATCTTTATATGCATTAATGCTGCGAACGATTAGTATTCAAAACAATATTGATAATAGTTACCTTCTTGAAGGTACGTTGGTTATGTCTGAGTTATCATGACAAAGTTTAATTTTAATTTCAATAATTTCTTCGTCTGAATCTTCTGTTCATTATTACAATTCAAAATAAATCTTTGCTAACTAAAATTATTTTTTCAAACCATTTTATTAATTTCGATCTTCTTTTTCTTATTTACAATATGCTCATGATATAAATGAGTGAGAATAATCATGAGCATATTGTAAATAAGAAAAAGAAGATCGAAATTAATAAAATTATAATATAAATATCAAAAGACGAAAAAAATATATTATTTTAAGGTGTTTAACAATGTTGGAAAAAAATTAATGGAGATAGCGCAGTTGGTCTACCTTTATTCTATGGATACATGGATACCATGTTTTGAAAGAAGATGATTGGGTTTGTTTTATGTCTAGTTCTTCAGGTGACGAGGTCCATGCCTCGTCAGACTTCATTTTAAAGGGAAAGATGAAGGTCCTAATACAACATTGTTCTGAGCTAGTGAGAGAATCCTCGGTTGAAAACGTCACCAATAGTGTCGAACGAAACATTTAACCAATAAAATCACAGACAGCGTGGACTAAAAGATGATTCAGAAAAAAACGAGACCCGAGAAATCAACAGTAATATTATTGCTTGTCTTTATCGTTGCTCGACACGGTTGCTGTTGGTTAGAGCGTTATTATTATTGTTGTTGAATCAATAAAGACCAAATTTGTTCCATGTTTCCATGAAGGTAAATACCGTCTATTGAATAATACAGGACTAAATTTAATAATTTAGTGGCGGAGTTGCAGTTGGAGATCCTGAGATATATTATGAATCTGATTTCGTCCATCCCAAGTGGCGTTGGTGGAAATTTGCATCTTTGATTGGGTGACCACGCGGAAAGGCCGAGTTGCATGTGACGGGGTTTCCATCACTGAAGGGGAGGAAACATTTTAATAAGAGGGAGAACTAAGGAAACTGGGATCGAATCAGAAGTGGAAAAATATGATAGCATAAAAAGAGAAGATTCTTGAAAAAAAAAACTAAAAAAATTAAAACTCTAAACGTTTCCTCCTTCTGCTTCTATTTTGTAATATTTCTACGTATTTGATTTAAGTTTTCATGTTTAGTCAAACAACTTAAGTGCAATATTCTACTCAGGAGCAATACACTGCGAGGTAAAATAAACGGCACTTGTCTTTCATGTTACCGTAACTTCTGTTTTCAAATGTATCGTCGTGAAATTTGGAGTGAGGTTGCTCTCATGTGTTTTCCACATACTCCATTATTGAGAATTTTATGTGCCACCCCTATTGCTCTGAAACATTTCGATTTCGCTGACGAAAAAACAAATTTGCAAAAGGGGAAATGTTAAAAACGATGTCTTACAGAGGTTTACTCTCAACGAAGAGAGAACACTTAAACATGTGTCTTGGACAAGGACGCATTGTTCTGGAAAAGTTTGGAATAACTGAAACACTACCCTAAAAACAGAAAGGGAAATGGGGTGGAGTGTAACATTTTGTTGTTAATTTTAAAATTCAGTATCTAAGATGGTCATCGAGAGGGAGTTTGCGCTATCTCTCCTAGATTTTTGAATACTTTTTAGTTTCACTTTCACGAAACTTATTCTCGTCCCGCGGCTAAAGGAGAGGCAAAGAATCCTCCCTCTAAGTGGTTATCTAGAAAACACATCGGAGAACACTCTCTAAATTTGTTTAAATCATGAGTTAAAAACATGTTGAATAGTAGCAAGTGATTTAAGAGAAGAATTAAACCGTGTTACCGTTTTTAATTTGCTGAAAAACGTACTTAATTTTAATGTAATTCGTTTACTGGCAATGTAAAAGAAGTATAGGATTATCTACAATTTGCATTCACTGATCTATCAGAAGTTACCCTTTATAAGAAGAGCTTATACACAAAGACAATACGCCACAATGTAAGTTTACCATTACCCTTTATGTGAAGTCATGGAAATTCTGAAATAATTGTTTCGTAGGTGAACATTGCACAATTTTATTGATAAAGACACAATGTGTATTTAACGTCCGCTAATCTTTCACTTGCATATGATTTACCAACAAACCATAAAAATGTTGTACCTTAAAGATTTTTTATTCCGCCTCTTAAGAGTCCGTCATAAAATTCATAAATCATTTGAAACATGGTTTTAAGGAAGAAATATTTCAGTAGGAAAAATACATAAATTTAGGAAAATAAATATAGATGAGTGTGTAAGTATGATCTTTTTAGACGTGGAATCTCTACTCATGAGTTTGCTGAAATATTCGTCCCGTGACTTTCCCAGTGCAAGGTCTCTAGTAGCCGCGAGACTTGACGGTGGTGGAGCTTGCGTACACAGATGAACCAGTGAGCTACACTGGGGGTACGAGGGACGGGCACATTCACTCATGCCAGACAGATGACTAAGAAGCGGCTAACCATCTTGTAATCCATACCTTGGGTTTCCAAGTTGGAGAACCATTTGGGGCTCCCAGTTGGAAAACCAAAGGGAAATGAATAGGCACTGATCCCCCTAGGGTAAGAAGTAAGGTCATATTTCTTCGACGTATTGGATTTAAGTTTTCATGTCTAGTCAAACAATGAAGTGAAAAATTCCACTTACGTGCAATACATTGCGAGGTACAATAAACGGCACTCTTCTTTCATGTTACCGTACCTTCTATGTTTTCAAATGTATAATCGTGAAATTTGGAGTGAGGTTGCTGTCATGTGCAGTGCCAAAGCCCTCGAGGTACTGGGGTGGTTAAAGTCAGTGTCACAAACGATATCTCCGGGACACCAGGCGGCACCCCATAGTAGGTAGCCTTACACCCACATTCTGGGCTCTGGCCAGTACTGGTGGGATCATTTATGAACACTTTAGAAGTTAAAAATGGCGAGATGCGGAGAGAGTAGAGCTCAGGAACTCCAGTGAGAACCACCTGACCGAAAAAGAGACTCAAGGAACTAGAATTTCAAGCAAACTTGACAAAATCTTAGGAATTACTGCCTCAAATATTAACAGGCTACACCTTGATAAAAATTTGTCAGGGGCAACAAGACGGAAGCTGAAGAAGGCGAGATTGGGGCAAACTGATTCTGGGAGAAAAACAACAGGATAGGGGGCATAATCTATCCCTCTGAGACTATTAAGAGGACCAAAAATTTGGGTGAGACGCCGCATTCTGTCAAGTAATGTCCGAAGAAACATGAGGGGCTTACAGAGCCTGGAGTTTCATTTAGGGAAATAATAGAATCTGAGAAGATTGTTATTATACCTCAGAAATATCCTGAACTCAGACTGGCTGAATTTGAGGTCAAAGGTATTCTAAGAGCGATCCTCAGGAGAGTGATTGTTACCCTTGATAGAGTATCTTCACCGCTGCTGACGACATATATACTGCAAGACGGGATCCCATCTACTACTGTGAAAATGAAGAGACATGTTACTAGTTCAAGTCAAACCTCAATGACTTTATACTCAAAGAGGATTTACCTTAAAAACCATAGAGATAAAGGATCTTCCAGAATATGTGAAGGTGACTTAAAACTCGGGACACCACGACTGATGACTCGAATATCTTTGACCGGTTTTCAAAAGATTTGATCCTGTACCATCCCCCGAGCGCTGGAAGCTGCTTGATAGGCAAGCTGATTCAGAGGTACAGCGATTTATCATGCTTCTTGATCAGGAATCGGCCGAGGCCATAAAAGTGGCCAACGTGGAAACTTACAGCAGTTGAGAGTGGGGTACTTTAAAATTCTTGCCGACCCTATCAAAGCTTAAATGCAGAAAGATGACAAGTTTCAGAGAGAACCGTAGTATCTGATGCTATGGAGACTCAGGTCTTTGAGGCGAATTAAGGTAAGTTTATTAAATCAGGTATGGATAAATAAACTTTCTATTGTATAAATAAACCTTCATCATTGCAAGGCAGCTAGCGCTATCCTAAGTAAAAAATTAGCTGCTGGTTAAGATTTTATTTCTCTTATTCAAGAAATATAAATTTAATGGGGCAGGATATGAGACATAAATATTTCTAATGGATATGTTATTGGCTCAAGCAACACAGGTAAACCAAAAACCTGTTTTTATATTAAGAACTGGTTAAATTCAATTCGGATTTTTACATTCTGTTCAAGGGCGTCACTTCCATAGAATTCTTCCCATGGTTAGAGGAGCAAAGAAGGGAAGTATTACTGTCTATATCCCGTATGATCATAGATGGTCAGGGACCTCATGAGGGACATTCCAACTATGAGCAGATACTCGGTTGCGATATCTATGCACACCACATCATATGGGGATCCAGTGACATAAACTAGAGAGGAGAGCTGTTCTTGGCGTACATTGATAATATACACCAGCATATTCTTAATAAAGACAATGAACCTAAATTTCACGATTCTTTGAGAGAAAAGCTTATTGATAGTACCCAAGGCTCCGCTCGTATCGCGGAGCAAGTAGAAAACTGGCATATATGCAGTGATATCTCATTGTCAGATCACGCATATCATTTAAAGTTACGTTGTAGGAGTAATCAATTTCTCAAAATCGTATCATTCAAGTAGCCATAAATTTTCAGTTTCGCGTATGTTACAAAGTTGTTGTTTTTTTGTGGAAATGTTCACTAATGCATTCATTCATTCATTTGAACGAACAAAACTTGCGGCGACTTGCAACTGTCCTTGATATTCCACGGCGAACAGGTGTGCAAATTGCGACGCGTCATGTTAGAGAAGTGTTGAAAACGAGTCCATAACATTAGGGANGAAAACGAGTCCATAACATTGGGGAACAATTTGTAACACAATTTCTGTGGAGGTCGGTTTTTGAGCTGTTTTGGAGTGAAATAGGCATGATGATTCCAAAACTAGTTAGCTTTTGCTACCACGTCAAGTTTATATTCCTTATGTGAATATGACCACTCTCCACAGCATCGTGGGTGGATCATAGGAAGTTCTATGTTTTAAGTGTGTACTCCTCCTCAATGGAAATGTATTTGGTGCAGTTCCAATAGGTAATTCAGTTTGTTTGTGTGAAGAATATGATGACATTAAGCGAGTCATTGATTTGTTGCAATATCACATGCACCAATGGATCATATATGTTGACCTTAAAATGCTTTCCAAATAGCTTTCCAGGCACTGTATTATTTTAAACAATTTCAATGAAGAGAAACGGAGAAATATAAGAAAAAACACTCTAGTAACTATCCTCCGTCCAATAACACAAAAACCAAAACATATTTTACTCAAAAGTTGAATTATTTCAAAACTTATCTCTACTAAGCGTACAAAACAGCAATTAATTTTAAAAACTTTCAAATAATTAATCATCAAAACATACCATTCTTGCACGAATAGAAATATATCAACAGAAAAACCAATAATTCTACAAGCATTATTCACTCCTTAGCAAACATGTCATTCAAAAATTATTGACCTTAATAAGTAACCGTTACAGAAACACACAAGCCAGTTACTAAACACACTAACCTACAACTAATTTATTACATTCACAAAAAATTGTTTATTTTTGTTTATTAACCATGATTTTTAAAGACCAGACACTTAAAAGTTGAGAACGTAAGCAGTTTGAAACTTGCAGACTCATCTAGACAATCTATTATACATACATTTCTAAAAAGAACTTTATATTTCTTGGATGTTTTTGGACCATCCATTCAAAAACCACCCAAACTCATTTAAAGAAATATTGATTAGTTAAGGCACTATTGATGTTTGTATACCAACCTTAGTTTCTGAAATTATAGACATTCAAGTTATCAAAGAGACAGTTTGCAATTTGAATCCGCACATATTATGTTAATTGTTTATTCGTTTTAACGTCAGCAGTATTATTTAAACTTAATCGAAATTTAACCTGTACTTATTTACAGCAGAACTTCACCCAAAATACGTATTACAACCAAAACTGGATTTCCGTAAAAAACTGGATTACATACGGTGTTACATAAATGTGGCCATGTATTGTTTCTCACAAGAAAAGTATTAAATTCACAATTAAGCGACAACGGAATGTGTTTTATTGAAAATCATCCATATCAGAGTTGGAACGTCTCAAAATATGACAAAAACGATCATGTAAAAAACATACAAAACATCACAGAACACTGGCACGGCAACTTCTTGGTATGTTTGTTCTTCACATAGTTTGAAGTATCTATCTCCGCACCATTCCCTACTTTAAAATACTTTACCATCACGATAAAAATATTATTCCACAATAAGAATTGAATACAGCAGAAATTTCGCGATCTAGTGACATCTATACGAATCCTGACATTTACCGAATTTTTGCAAGGCTACCCTACTATTAAAATCTTGAACAAAGGACAGAAAAGTAACTTTATGTTGCTTGCTCAAGAGTGGTTCCACCAAATAACTTATTCTTTCTCTTGAATGTAAAACTCGAAAAGATGTTCTCAATTAAGTTTTTATTAAATTTGTGTTATTATAAATTTGTAAAATTAAAATGCTGCATTCTGAGAAGTAGATCTGATCTTGTTTGTTCATATATTATTTTTAATTGACTAGCCTGCTCCTGGCGTTAGCTGCGGTCGTGAATGCTCTCTCTCTAATTTTCAGTTTAATCTTTATAATTATTTTATTTTTTCGAGTTTTTGTGATTCAGTAGTTGTATTTAGATCCTAACTTTCATCGTAGTGCAAAATTCTTTGTTCTGTGTGAGCCTTAAGTAAAAATACATTTCCTAAGGTTTTCAAGCCTAACGGTTTATGTTTTTTGTTCTTTATGGGGCTCTAAGGGTTCGTCAACAGCAAGGTCATTATAGCCTACAATCCATGTAGGTGGGAGAAAATGCAATTTCGCACCATAGAAAAGAGCCGTAGTGACTCTTCCCCGTGTGTGGTACTCGCCGAATATCTCGACCATTCCTACTAAAAACCCTCCTGAATTCAACAAATATCTAAATACAAAGATGAAAGAAAAGAAAACAGTTGCCCAATATATTATATCATAAAAAAAGAAAAAAATTATAAAAATCATATTTTCTAATTACAGAAACGAAGGATGAAAGAAAAGAAGACAGGAAAGAGGAAAAAAGAAAGCAAATTAAAACCCTCCCGACAACTTGTTGAAGGAGCCCTGATCTACTCATAAAATTCAATAGTTTATTAACTATAACCATTTCATTTCCAAAAATTGTTGGTAAATCTGCAGCCAGACCAATTTGTCTCCGTATACTCGAGTATCTTTTGCAATGAGGTAGTAGGTGACGCACTGTCAGAGAAGAGCTACACTCTTCACAAACGGGTTCATCAAGTATCAAGAGATACAGAATAGTGAGAGGACATTGTCCTATACACAGACGGGTTAGCAGGATCTCGTCGCACTGGGCTGGCCTACAGGAATTGCTACAAGACTTCACAGAGGATTTGATAAGTCGGAGCTTATTCATTTCAACAGCTAACCGCTCATTGTTCTATTCACTCAGAATACTTATCTTGATAAAATTAAGAAGATCTCGTTTTGGAATCGTAAAGAAATCCACGCGATTCTTGAGAATCCCATTCCGGAAACATCTCCTTCCTCATTTCCTCTGATTCCCAAGTGTCCGGGAGTCCAGCAAAACATTATGTTCTTTCCATCATTTTGGAGCGAGAAAAACCCATCTTGGATGTTCTGGATCAGATTATCAGCTGGATACATAGTCTGAATTGCTTGAAGGGCACTTAACGAATCAGAGGAAAACAGAAAATGTGATACGCGGCAGCACTGTTGATCGCAAAGCTCTCAATATGGCGTAGCACTCAGCGGTGTAAACGCTGCACAGGTCACCTAGACGGTAGCCACAAGTCTCACGGAGAAAAACCACGAAGAAGCCGGCTACATCAGCCAGCATCGACCCGTCGGTAAACACAGGGATATGGTCCCGGTCTTTGTCAAGGATTAGGTGAAAGTGTACCTTTAACATTAAAGCTGGAGTGTTCTTCTTGTCAAGATGCAAAAGTTAGAAATTAATCTTCGGCTTGTGCAAAGTTCAAGGAGGAATCTTACCTTGATTTAAGACATAATTCAAGTTTTCCTTAAATTATTTACAATGATATTCAAAAGGTTTGGTTGCTTTCGATCTGTTGTTGTAGAAACGAATGGAAGAAGAGGAAGGATGAAACACGGCATTGTGCACCAGATTGTCGGGTAAAGTTAGCACATGGCAAAAGTGTCGTAGCATGAAGAGTTGCCGCCGGAGGGAAAGAGATGGTTCGCCACTCTCGACATACAAACTCGGAATGGGACTAGTGCGGTATGCACCCGTAACTAGTCGAATTCCTGCATGGTGGACACTATCCAACTTCTTTAAATAGCTTGTACGAGCAAAACTATATACAACGCAGCCATAATCGAGCCGAGATCTTATGAATGCTCGGTAAAACTCGTGCAAGGAGGAGAGATCAGCGCCCCAATCCCTGCTACTAAGGAACTTCAATAAATTCAGAGACTTTAATGTTCTTGCTCTTAGGTCTGTCAGATGTTCTATCCAATTCAGTCTCTGATCAAATATTAGATCTAATAATTTTACAAAAGGATATAATTTTAGAACGTTGTTCCCCAGTGCGAGGTGAGGTTCTGCCAGAAGGCTTGGTCTCCTACTGAAAAGAACACAGCGTGTTTTCTCAGCAAAGAAACGAAAACTTGTCGTTTTCGACCAGTGGTATAATCTATTGAGAACGAGTTGGATTTGTCGCTCCGCACCTGTGAATATCTGTAACGAACAAAAGATAGCAAAGTCATTGACAAAAAGAGTGGAAAACATGATTCTTTACAGCAGAATCTATACTGTTTATGACCAATACAAATAAGGTCACACTCAAGACTGAACCCTGCGGAAAACCGTTCTCTTGAAGGAGATCCGAGGTGTCTCTTCCAATTCTGTAGTGGAAGGAACGCTGGTCCAAAAAGGACTGTAGAATCAGAGGAAGACGTCCTCTAAAACCCCAGGCATAGAGTTGGTTTAAAATGCCATGACGCTAAGTGGTGTCATAAGCCTTCTCGATGTTAAAGAATATTCCGATGACCTGTTGTTTTCGGACGCAAGCATCTTGAATTGCTGTTTCCAGGAGGAGTAAGTTGTCCAAGGTAAAATCGAATTTCCTGAAACTACACTGAGATCGACTCAACAATTTATGCTTTTCAAGATACTAGACAAGATGTCGGTTGATAATTCTTTCCAGAGTTTTACCGACGCAACCCGTCAAGGCAATGCTTCGATAACTACTGATGGTCGTTTTGCCCTTACCTCGTTTTTGTAAAGGGAAAATAGTTGCTTCCTTCCAGGAATTAAGGAATACTCCCTCGGACCATGAAAGATTAAACATATCCAGAAGATATTCTTTCGACTCAAGATTGAGTTGTCTCAGCATTTCATAATGAATAAAATCAGGGCCAGGCGCAGTGTCGAGGGCTGTTGCTACAGCTGACTCAAGTTCCCACATAGAGAAGGAAGAGATGTAGGGTTCCCAGTTGGTGGAACGAAAGTCAAAAGATGTGCTCTCTGCAATTTCCTTTTTCTCTCGAAATCAGGACCGCAGTTTGCGGCTGATGTTAAGTCAGCAAAGTATTCAGCCATTGCTGTTGCCATTTCTCTGTTGTTGGTGAGAACCCGACCCTGATAATTGAGTCCAGATATTGGGACTCGAGAAGATCTTCCAGATATCTTTCGGATTGATTTCCATACTTTAGTGAACGATATTGTTGTCTTAATGGTGCTTAGAAATTCTTTCCATGAGGTGGATCTGGATTCTTTGATAGTTCTGCGCGCTTATTCTCTAGCAATCCGTTATGCGGCGAGGTTTTCCGGAGATGGATTACCCTTAAATCTCCGCAATGTCTTCGTTTTGTCCGAATGGCGGACCGTTCCACCTAGGAAATGAGGTCTTCGTGGAAAAATAGATGTTTTCGAAATGGATTCTTCTGCGGCGTGATGAATCACCTGGGTCAGATGGTCGACACTCTCTTGGACACTACCCGTTTCACTGAAGACAGACAGAGAACGGTACAGTGTCTAATTAGCCTTAATGAGAATCCGTTTCTGTGACTTGCAAGAACAACCAGATAGGATTATGGTCGCTACCATGCAGATCATCTTCTTCCTTCCATTGAAAGATGTCTGCAAGTTCAGGAGAGCAAACTGACAGGTCTATATCAGTCCATGAAACCGTGTGTCATCTCCCCGGTGTTCTTTAAGCATAAATCTTCTCGCTCAAAGAGACAATTCAGCAGTCGGCCCCCTCAACGCATGCAAAATTGACCTTCACAAGGCGTAAAATGACTTGGTACATTATATTGACACACGGATCAGGACGCTGGAAAAGGTCAATAAGAACACGATCGGTAGTTGCACTACAGTCAGAAATTTTCGCCGTTCTTCCAACTGCCATCAGCCGGTTTGACCAAATACACGCTCCCACCCCAACGTTTCACTCAAAGGTTTAGTGTGTTAGATGACATGTCCCTGTTTCATCCCCTCCCATTTAGTACACAAAACTGTTCGCAAACCACATCCTGGTAAGCACAGCCGTCCATAACCACGTAAAGTAGTGCTACCGAGAGATGAAGCCAACACTTTCACGCAGAAATCAAACGTCCTTATATTAGCTGATTCGCACGGTCGTCAGATGTCCTTCCTTTTGTTGGATTACTTCCCAGCCAGTTCTGTCTCCAGTTTCTTTAAGCCAAACGCTCGTTTGGCTGAAGTTATTCAAGAACTGGACACCTACACTAAAAGACTCACAATGGGACACAGTAATTGTCATAGGTGGGCAGAAGAATATTAACTTGAATGGTCATTTCAACCCGTCTGAACATCTACAAAAACTAAAAACGGCTTCTCAGCACACAAACATGGTACTCTCTAGACTGCCTCCACGTTTCAAAGTTCAATAACTAAACCACGAAATGAACCTGGCACACATCGCTCTAAAATATCACCTGGCAGACACAAAAATCACATTTTTTGATTTTCAACCACACCTGACTGTCAAGGACTTTACCCCCTGTTCCACCTCCCTCTGCACCTAATTCATCACCACCCCCTCCTCCATCTTTCTCCGCTCCTACCTCATCATCACTCCCTGCTTTTCCCATCTCCACAACCATTTCTTCCCCTGTCCCTGATCTTCCTCTTCCTTCCTCATCTCGCTCGCCTTCATCACCTTCTCCTTCATCTCACTCGCCCTCATCTATTCCTACATCCACTTCTCCTTCCGCCCCCACACACGGTTACAACTTTCGCTAAAGAGTACGATGTGGTACTCGAAGGTGACAATAACGTTCGGGTGCAGCGTGCAGGCATGATCTGGGACTAGAAAGTGTACCAAAATCATATTCTCCTCCACAATCTAACTTCGATTCCATTTATCGAGAATTACAAACTCTTTGAGAAAATAAAATAATTATACTTCATTATAAAGTCCAATCCCTTTCAAACAAATTGACAGACATTGAAATTCTGGTACACGGAGATTTATTCGATTTACTATGCCTCACAGAACATTGGCTTTCATCGAGCAACATCAATGATACTTAATCTCTAGTTTTTAGTTAGGAAGTTTTAAGAAAAAACATCCCCTCGGTGGTACGTGTATATACGTTCGTAATGATAATTTATCTTCTAATTGTCAGATTACGAGAATTTCTGCGTTGATAGCGTATTCAAAATGTCTGTAGTTAATTTGACCGACATAGGTATTATTGTTTAATGTATTTATAGATCTCCTCAATCTGATCATGACATATTTTTTCGGAATTTTGAGATTCTTTTAAAATGTATTATACCTAAATCCAAAACAGCTACATAGATTTTCTGAGTGCTTCCAATTACGCAAATTCACCCATAAATCGATACAAAAATTTTATCAACTTCTTCAACCTTGTAACTACGATAATATACCCCACTCCATTTCATCTCAAATATTTGTATATCAGATTATTGTCAACAATGAAATCTCGTATTTCTCTCAAGTGTTCTGTGTCGGATACAGTGATCACCTTGCGCAAGTGTTGACCATTGAAGATAAATTGAAACCACATAATATCATTTTCAAGTGTTCTAAAGAGTTTAACGACACAAATTTAGTCATATTTTCAAATTATTTGCGTGTAGAAACTTGGAAAGATGTTTATAATTGCCAAAACTCCGACGACAAATTCAATGTTTTTTTCAACATCCCTATTACATTACAACAGTAGCTTTCCTATAAAACGTAAATTAATTAACACAAAGAAATAGATGGATCACTCAAGGGATAAGAATTTCTTCCAAAAACGAACACCGTTTATATTATCTTTCAAAACTCTATGTGCAACCACCCGAATTCTATGATTATTTCCGTAAATAAAAGACTATTCTCCGAAAAGTAGTCTATGCAGCTATAGTTATGTAAAATGACAGGCAGATATTAAAATCAAACAACCCGACCAAAACCATGTGGAATACTGTTAAGAATTACACGTCACCTGAAAATCGCGAAGAAAACATTTCCCTACAAAACGATGGCAAAATCGTATCAAACCCACTAGACATCGCAAAATTGTTTAATTCTTACTTCTCAGAAGTAGGTAAAATAACTAATCCAACATCCCAAAATAAATTTCCTCCGAATATATCCACCCACGTGCCCCATACTATGTTCACTTCCGACACTAACGCCAGCGAAATCATGAAAATCATCAGTTCACTAAAAATCAAATTTTCAACAGGCATTGATGATATACCCGAATTTATTGTTAAATTTTCGTCCCACTTTATATTAAATCCACTCATAAACATATTTAATAGTTCTTTATCGGAAGCGGTATATCCTAACATATTTAAGAGGGCTAAAGTGAAACCACACCAAATAGGAAACAAATACAATGTTGGTAATTATCGACCTATTTCTCTACTACCCACTTTCTCAAAATTCCTTGAAAGATTTTTCTATAAGCGTCTTCTAGATTTTCTATCAAAAAATAACATTATATCTGACGATCAATACAGATTTCGGAAATCATATCCACAATCAGCGCCCTATTTTCTTTCTTAAATGATGTTACCACTTCTCTTGACCACGGAGAAAATCTTCACGGAGTTTTTCTTCATTTATCTAAAGCGTTCGATGTCACTGATCACGAAATTCTTTTAAAAATTTCAATCTTTTGGCATTCGTGGACTAGCGCATCAGTTCCTACTTAAAAGATAGCTAGCAACAAGTCGAAATATCATATACTAAAAATAAAGTACTTTAGCATTGTCTTTCAAAAACAAAACAACTAACTAGCGGAGTTCCCCAAGGATCAATTCTCTGTCCCTCGTACTCTTTTTGTTGAACGTGAACATGTCGTCTTCCGCGTCAGATTATGAAATGGTTCTTTTAGCCGATGATAATAATCTACTATGTAAACACGCCAATGTTCTAAAAGTTATGTCTAACCACTCGGCTTGGTTCCATGCAAATCGCCTCATTGTAAACACTGACAAAACAGTGTCTATATCATTTCACAATAGTGTCACAAAATCTTTACCCCAGGTTCCTCTTTCGTTATAAGGAACACAATTAAAAACTGTAACTACGACAAAGTTTTTAGGTCTTCATATTCCAGACAATCTCAAATGGAATTGTCACGTTTATAATCTTGTATCCAAATTAAGTAAATTTTGTTACGCATTACGAATCTTAATTAATATTTTTAATCCATATATTTCTCGTGGCGTATTTTTTGTAATGTTTACTCCGTCATGTTTACTTAGTCATACGCAGTTTCTGACTGCTTTTTTGACAATAAGATTTATTGTTATTATAAAAGTTGTGAATTTCTCTCACCGAATAACAGGAAGTGAATCTTCCTCAACAAATGAGGTATGAGTTGACCAATTTAATGATGGCAATAGATAAAACGGGAGTGTCGCAAAGAAACGTAGCATTGATTGCAAATGCTATTGTTCACGACGTGGGACTGATTACACTCGAAAACACTGACATGGTTTACCGACAAGTCGAAATTAACACGAGAGATGAAAATTCTTCACAACTCATTACTGAAAAAAAATCATATGACGTAAATATTTCTGGTCTGTATTTTGATGGAAGGATAAAACGCTTGTCATATGTAGAACAAGCTACATATACGAATAAACAGTGTTAGCTGTTAATAGTATTAACGTCTCATTAACAGTGCTATAATTAGTACGTGAATATAACCTCCGCGCCGTATGAGGCCAGAATAATTAATTATAAACTAAGTGACTAACAATTAAGAACATTCCGGTTACTCGAACTTGTCAAAACAAATCACTAACTAAATGCACAGGACTACAATGAAAAACCTGGCAAATTCGAGACAAGTGAAGTAATACGCCAAATATGACCAATCACGAAATTTAATACAAGTATGGGTAACCTAGGCGACCCACTTGTTATACAAGGAACAAGCCTTCACTTCTGTGTTAGTTCTCGAGCAGAACGCATCGCTCTGATCGTTCCGAGTACTTACATGTTGTCACGCGCGTCTGACCCAATCTCTTGTCTCAGGCCTAACGGCGCATAACAGTAATGTTAATTCTTTAGTAATCTAAAGGTTATTAACTTAATTAAGGAACATAAGTCAACATAACTTGAATTGACAATTATACAATTGTGTCTTTGCTACCAGTTCATTAAACATTAAATTCAGTGCTTCATTATTAGAAGAACTTGTGACCACAGTGATAAGGATGGTCAACATAACGGTGTCAAGTGAATGCAACTATCTGTGAGTAATAAACTGACATTTTAAATGATCAAAAATTGTTTGATAGTACTCTAAGCATTTGACCATTCTCACTTGTAACAAACTCATTGACTTTAGGACTATTCCAGTCACAATCTTATCGAGAATTTTCTCATGTGTATGAATTGAACAAATTCATTCTTTTGACATGTTTCGCACTTAAATCTGTGTTTCTATTTTCTTATTTTCTATGTGTTTTTCTTCTCATGTATTTGTTTTCACACTTTTTAGGAGATATATGTATGTTTTATTCATTTCCTTTCATTGTACACAGTGTTTATTGCATATATGTTTTCATTCTTAGCTATTTACATGATTTCATTATAAATTATCAATTGTTTATAACTTGTATTTAACATTAATCTCATTATTCAGAAAACTTAATACTTTCATACAGGAATATTTGTGTAATGTTTCCTCTTAGAGTATAAACTTACAACTGCAATAATCATGTCAATGTTATTTATGATCCTGAACTTAACTATGATTTATTTGTAGTTAGTCAATTAAACAACGTTTTATTGTACTAATATTGATCTAATTTTCTATTTTTATTTTTGAGGGGTAAAATTGATTAGCATTTTGAACATGCATTAATTACCTTCAATTAATTACCTTCGAGTTTAGAATTTTATTTGTTAAAATAATTTAACATTGTTTTTGTACCCCGCCGGAATACATAGATGTCAAAGAAAACAAACTTTACAGAAGAGAGAGAACTGAAGAGCATGTAACGCTTTTGCAGGAACCCGGTGATATTTATTTAGGATACGTATCACCTGAATCAGGTTCTGCATAAAATTTAGCTGAGTCAGTCCTCTCATTTATAAAACAATCAGAAATTGATACTTTTAATATAGGTAATATAATCATTTATTTTATATATTTTCTAAATAATAGTTAAAAATGTTTCTTTAATTTCATTTTATTTAAATAGTTGTCACCGGTTCTGATGGAACACCAACAAATACTGGACACAAAAATGGTATTGTCAGACAGTTCGAAGTAGAGTTAAATCGGCCATTGCAATGGTTTATCTGTCAACTTCACGCAAATGAGTTGATTTTGCGACATGTTTTCCAGTCTTACGATGGTAAAAAACTAGCCCTTCAACGTTTGTAGACCCAATCAGCAAAGCAATTGCTAGATGTGAAAACTTGCCAGTTATTAACTTCGCTCATATCAAAGGTGATGTGCTATTACCTGACATAGAAGCCACTCACCTCAGGAAAGATCAACATTATTTGCTACAAATTAGTCAAGCAGTTTCTGAAGGTCAATGCCTACAAGGTCTACAAAACAGGAATCCTGGGAAAATCTCTCATTCTCGATGGCTGATCACTGCATTTTAAGGTTGTATATTGCAACCTCACAACCTAAAAACCTAGTTATTCTCATAAATCTAAAAACTCTAGTTATTCTTAATATTAAACTTTACGTGCCCGTATGGTTTATTATCAGAAAAGAACCCCAATGTTATAAAGGGTCTCAACACTTATTTCTAGCAATATTACTTTCTCGTTGCCTTGATAAATCCATCACAGATGTTATCGATCCAGTAATTCAGAGAAATGCATTTTTCGTATACCCTGAAAATGTTCTCTTAACAATGGTTGTTCATGACCGAATTGAATTTCGTGTTAAAGCGCTGCAAGAAATTCTCAATAGTAGAAAATCTTCAGATAATTAACTACGTCTATTTCTAATTACTACCATAAACTTTCAAGCTGAAAATTCACATCGATATGATACAGTGGGAGAAAGTATCTGAACCACCAATACTAAAGAAATTTCAGACTGATGATCTTACTTATTTGATCATGAGTAGAATCGATTTATTGAAAGAAATAATGCAGTATCCTTGTCATACGCAAGCAGTCGATAGGCATGTTAAAATAGCCACCGAGACAACAATTTCAATTTGTGTCTACGAAGCAGGGCACACACAAATATTAGATAAACTGAAATCTCGAGAAAATATGCCGACATTCAGATCTAAAAAGACTTTTATGTGTTGAAGGAGACATCGTGAGGTTATGCTATTTAATTTACGATCACGTAACAACAAGTTGAATAAATTTTTACAATCGTTGTCAATTATGTAAATAAATAATCACTTTAGAAGCTAAAAAACTGCAATTCTTTCTAGAGTGTGAGAGGCGTGAGATCCACTTGTTCAGCGGGAGTAATTTATATCGAAGCCAGCACGTGCAGCGAAGATTCAAAAGTGCATAATGGATGTTGCTAAGTGACTCTTGGGGACAATCGGGTTAGCGTAAGCTGTGGGAAGACGATAGTATCCCAGAGTGGGGGGAAAACGTAAGGTTCGCGTTGGTGAGCGGCGGCAGGAAGGGGGACATGTTGAGTGCGTGTGGAGGCGGTCGTGAAAGAAGAGACAGACCACTGATTGTGAGAAGCGGGCTGCAACTCAGGAAAGCGACCCAATGATGAAGATTATCTGTTGGGTGAGTGAGCATAGTATACGTCAGAGGTTGCTGGACTAATAGACTTTCAGTTTGAAGGAAGTGGGACAATAATAAATGGTAGAGGAATGCTAAGCTGGGAGTTGTATAGTGGAATAGAGGCAATGGTGGACTTAGTGCTTAGGGGTTACTAATAGGGGTACGGATGCAAGTGTCTTTGAGTTTGTATCAATAAAATATTTTTTTAAATGACTGAGGTCTTTGAATACGGGGATGCCCTAGATTTCCTGCCCGTCAGTAGCCAGGAACCAGATCCCGGTCGAGAAGATGACGCAGAGGGGCACGTGACAGTACAAAAATTGCATTTTAGGAGATACCGCGTGTACTTCAGATTCAGTCAAAAATACGTTTTGTTGGATGATTTAGAAGCTTAAAAACATTAAATTTTTTCATCCAACCAAGTTAAAGTAATTTTTCCGACACACTCTAATATATAAGGTCAGGCAGAAAAGTAATGAGACTGATTTTTTATTTACCAAAGTTTTTATTTTTTTTAAACATCAATGTTATCCCCTTCAAAGTAATTCCATGGGGCAGCTACACACCGATGGAGACGTTGTTCCCATTGTTGGTAGCAGCGCTGGAAGTCTTCAACCGGTATGGTCTTCAGTATGTCCGTTACACTCTTTTGAATGTTTTCTACAGTCCCGAAATGACGACCTTTGAGGATATTTTTCAGTTTAGGAAAAAGTAAAAAGTCACAGGGACTGAGGTCAGGTGAATAGGGGGGCTAGGGAACCACAGGAATGCCTTTTGAGGTAAAAAATTCTGTTATGGAGAGGGCAGTGTGACATGGGGCGTTGTCATGATGGAGCATCCATTTGTCTGCAATGTCTGGTCTCACGCGAATGACCCTTTTTCTAAGCCTTTCAAGGACGTCTTTATAAAAAACTTGGCTGACAGTTTGTCCTGGAGGAACAAATT
>NNCF01128987.1:260815-272620 GCA_002313205.1 Laupala kohalensis
CCAAAGAGGAAAATGTCAATAACTAAAAGCAGGGCCAAAAGGAACCCCAGGACATACTTGCGAAGGGAGCAGAATCTTCGAGGAGGGAACACATGGCAAACAATCATAATCATTTATTACTCATAAATAAAATAAAATAAATTCCAAATGAACAACAAAACAACAACTAAATTAAACGTTATTCCATCCAAGATAATTCCGTGTTTTCGGATCAAGACTTGTGGCCCAGTGACCGCGAAGTCGACGAACGTGGTAGCCTCCTGCTGACATTCCTGTAGAGTGCCCCATGCCGGCGCATACAGTCGCCTCCTTACGTGCTGATCTCGTCTCTCCTCTAGTCGGCTTCCTTGTGTCTTTCCGTGTCTCTTGCCACCTCCGTCGCTTTGGTCACCGCCTCCGCTGACACCGACTCCTTCCGATTGGTGATGTGGGGACATGGCCGCACATCGCCAATGCAATCGCTCCGCGGCGAGTCGCGCGCTTTGCAACGAGCCACTCGCTCTCTTTTTCGGAGAGGGCATTGAGCGGGAAACACATATCCACTCATGGGAATTATGGGTTTAATCTCATAAAAAATGGGGGTCCTGAATAAAACATTTAATTAATAGATACACTTACCAAGCCCACTCGGCAAGCGATCTCAGGGATACAATGATGTCCTCCTATTATAAAGAGATACAAATTTGGATCGGGGTTCGGCCCATTCCATTCCAATGCTACATGGAATATGCATTAATCTTTCGTAAAAGAAACACAGCTTTTATAAACATTGGTTTAATCATTTTTCTCTTCATACAAGTACTATATGACATAACACAATTTTCCACTTTCACTTCCCCTAAAAAATACATGCACTAACTACTACAAAACAGTTTACAATTACACTACAATGATCACTTTGTAAGGACTGAGTCCGTTTGAAAATTACACAGATTTGTGATTTTTTTATCAAAGTTCATCGTACTGGTGAAATAACTGTTCATAATTAACTTTTCTTCAATTATAACTCTACAACAATAAATGACACAATTTGCCACAAGAGTCTTTGGCCCTTAATCAATTAACTTGAGGAGATTTCGCTTGCACATGAGGAAACGAGAAAGGTACCGTAATTGGTCCTTCGAAAAATTACCTTTGAAAATGATGGCTACATACAGCACCTAACTTCCATGGGATGTCGTTATTCTCCTCGGAAGGCGTAGATGCCACGACCACGTCTCGTTGTTTCAGCCCAGTCTGTCCCAACGCTTGTCCCAATTAACTGCGGAGCCTACCAGCTACCGGAATAAAATCTCTAAGGTCGGATTTCACCAGCGCTACGCAAACGGCATTTAGGATCAACGCCGTTTGAAAAAGCGTTTGACGGTGTTTTGAATTCAACCACTGAGCGCAAACGTCGTTTACGCCAAAACGTCGTTTGAGAGTCAACTGGTCATCTTTCGACCGTTAACTCCGTAAATGTCGTCTTCAGAGTTTGGTTAGGTTGTGCGCGCTTCGACTATGACCTTACTTCTGGTTGTAAATGATTGAGGATTGAAAGTGGATAAAGCAAGACCCCAAGCTTAGGAATTAGCATTTTAAAGTAATTATAGTGATGATGAAATAACAGTTCAATGCATAAAATAAAACAAATTATGTACAAATTTTCGCGAATACAATTGTGTACTCGCCAAAATATGTATTTATCTTCCTAATTTACATGTCAGCTGGACTTGTAATCTTTCAACGAACTAACAATCTAATTAACTCTATAAAATTGAATAATATCAAACTCGATGTAATTACAAATATACCTTATATTCATCTAACGTTGTCATATTATACTTTATTTACATTATCTTTTTTCCAAAGTCCAAGTCAAAAGTTCCATAAATATTCTGCATGTATTTTTTTTGTTTTACATCATCGAATAACCCATTTACCATAATATCAACTATTAGAGAAACCGTCTAATACAATTTGGGGTCATATATCAAATAACCACCAAAAAATAGTTAAATAATTAAATGGATTCATATTTATTTAATTTGTAAATGCTGCTCGTTGTATTTCATTTTCTCAAAACATAAATTGTGGAATCCAAAGAATTATTAGTAAAAATACTTACAACAACTGAGGATATTACATTATTTTTGAGCTAGGCCTCCTTGATTCACGAATTTTGCAAAGTTGCCGCATGGTGTGCTGCTCTATACGTCGTTTACAGTAGATTTGGTGAAATCGAGTCAAAGTGCTCATACTGAGCCCGAAGTGATGTAAAAATCACGAAGCGTCTCTACTCCATCTTAAATAATAATATCCCTTCTCCTCTGTCAAAATTAAGCAAACTAGCTCCACCCAGCCGTGACTTCGTTCATCCCTTCTACCCAATTCCTATCAATTTTTCAGACACGTGATTTTTCTACAATTGGTTCAACTTTTGATAAAGCATCTCTTTCTTGACCAATAACGAAGTTTAACTTTACTAACACTATTCCGTCATGTAAGTCAGTACTTTTCCTAAAGTGTCTTCTAGCTGACAATCAACAGATGACGTACAATTCTTACAATGGCTTATTCATAACTAAAGGGAAAAATCCACGCCTTTACAATCAGAAAACAACTTAAGTATGACGTGTCTGCTAAATATCATTTTCCCCCTCTTCTTTGTATCATCTCGCGGACTCTCGTATTATCGTCACCCCAGCTCCCTCTCTATCCCTTTTTATTAGGTTCTCAAGATTTGAACCTGCATCGATCAACAGCTTACTAATTGGAATCTCCTTCTGGCGAATTGAATTCTCCGAACAGACCTCCAATAATTTCTTTTACAAAACCCAGCCCCATCGTACTTCTCCTATGATTTGTCACCACCTCATAATTACTTCTTTGTTCCCTCGTTCCACAGTGTCTGGACGCTCATTTCTAACGACTACTGTCTTTCTTCTTTCACCATTTTATTTTGAGACCAACAATCGAGATTCTGACAGGGCAATCGAGATTCAGAAGCTGCGTATGACTACGTGGAAGACAATAAACTAATTTACTCTCCGGCAGCAAGCAAGGGATCATCCCATCAATTCCGATCAAGGACCCTAAGGCAGAGGCAGATTTAACATTCAACATAATCCTAACGATTAAAATATATAGTTCGACACGTATTATAGTATTAACAAATAGCAACAAATTGTATTTAATAAAACATAGAAAAGTCATTTCACAAGTACGTATTATTATCAAGCTATAAATCATTCGGAAAGTATTATTGATAATTCGTCACTAAATTTGCAAATAATTATATCAATTGATGCCGTCTCTAGGCAAGAGTCTAGCGAGTCTTTACAAAAAAATCCACCTCTACCCGAAGGAAAACAGGAGAAAAACCCGGACCAAGATGGGGCTACAGAATTAATGTACACAACCGTGCCAGGGTTGAGTACATATGCAACAAAATTTATATGAATAATAAGACATAATACGAGCATGCAGGAAAATAGGTTTGAAATTTCTATCAGATATTTTCGAAGCGTGATAAAGTACAAGATGGCTTTATTTTTTATTAAAATCAATAAATTATTTTAGAGTGTAGAAGCACTGGAGCAGAAGGTAGCTTTTAACCGCGAATTTGAAGAGATTCAATTTAATAATACCTTTTATATTTTTAGGCAGGGAATTATATAGAACGTCTTCCAAATGATACGGCCTTGGTTGGCAATGCGCGGTTGACACTCTCGGACGATGAATATGATTCCTATTGCGAGTATTGTGTTCGTGAACAAAACTGTTTTGTATGAAACAAGGTTGGTGCTTCAGTAATTCGGTCTTAACAAACAGGACAATTTAATATATATTGATGCAGGGAAGTATAAAAATATTTAATTCGAATAAAGGTTTACAAGAGATTCGGTGGTGAGATTTACAAATTATCCGAAAAATCCTCTTTTGAATTCTGAAAGTTTGGACGCTCTGTCCGGAATTGACCCAGAAGATGACGCCGTATCGTAAATGGGAGTAAACATTTGCAAAATATACGCAACGGGAAATATGTTGACTTACAGTATTAACTAAGACAAACACTTTGCGTATCACAATTTACTTAATTTGGAATTAAGATTGTCTTAAAAATGAAGACCTAAAAACTTTGTATCAGTAACAGTTTTTAATTGTGTTCTTTTTAATGAAAGAGAAACCTGTGGTAAAGATTTTGTGATACTATTGTGAAATGACGTAGACACTGTTTTGTCAGTGTTTACAATGAGGCGATTTGCAAGGAACCAAGCCGAGAGGTTAGAGAAAACAAAACTGATCGATATTAAATACTATTATGAAATAAACAAATTTAGTATTTGTTACCTGAGAAATGGAATTTGATTGAGAACTTGTGGATTGAGATCCTAGTACTGGACTGTCTTATGATTCATTATCAACAGCCATTTTGAGAGAACCGGAATATTTCAACATCCGGTAAGCTTGAAGAGTTGGTAAGTCCGATTGTGTTTCTGATCGTATAAAAAATCATTTAATGCTACCGGAACTTTATCATTTTCAGGGCATTGACAGCTTGCTCTTTTGGACACTTGTATTTAGCAAAGCCAAACAATTTGACAGTGTTAACAAAATCGTTCAACTTCTTTCTTGAAGCCTCCGAGTTTTTACTTTTCCTTAGATTAGAGAGCAGAATTTTGTATTTTTCACGTAACCCTTTGACTTTGTTTATTATGATTTTTCCCTAATTGGTGGTGTCTTCATTTTGTCCTATATTGCAGTCAACTTGTCGGACACTGTTTCATACATCGTAGTATCACTGACATCAACGTTTTTTTTTCAAGCAGTGACAATATTTCATTACATCCACGTTATTCAGCAATTTATTTTCTGGCAATGTATTTGGAGAATGAACTTCACTCGTTTTGTCATAATCTCCTGTGTTTTCCGTAGTATACTATAAAATACAAAATTAATCGCACATTTTATAATTTGTATAAGTTTCAAACGCNATACAAAATTAATCGCACATTTTATAATTTGTATAAGTTTCAAACGCAATACGGAGCAAATTATGAAATAATAAGAAAATTACATATAACAAAAAATAATATTAAAGCATAAATATTAAATTTTTAAACTAGTATTTAAGAAATCGGTATTATTTTTAAGTAATAAACTCATAAATTAAAAGTTCGCAATTTTTTAATTTTGAGAAAAAAAATCAGATTCCATATTTCTCCACTTTGAAACAAGAATTATACATTTTGAAATAAAATACTACTACTATTTTTTACAATAATTAAACATAAATTATTTTATTAAATAGTGACTACATTCAACTATTCCATTCACGCTTTTTGAATTATTATTCTCTTGCTATTTTTTGCATATCATATTTTTCAACAATCAAAGTCAATGTAATTTCTGAAATATGTTTTCAATAAGTTAGTGAAACAATCTAATATATTATTACTATAAATGTAACGATAAAAATTTACGATACGAAAATCAACAACGAATAACAAGTTTTTCACAAATAAATGATAATTTAACAATAAGAAAAACTTTCTATTGTTCTCACTGTCTCAGTCTCTCTATGTACTACTGACTCTTCGTTTGCGTTTGTAAAGGAGTGTCTGGTTGAAAATTATAGTTTCAATTTGAATTTCACCAATTTACGGAACAACTAGTCTCCAGAAAAAAAAATTCGCCGAAATTTGAAAATTCTCAGGAACAATGAAAGGAAATGTTTATTACTCGCAGCTTGTTGCATTCACTTTTTTGTCATTCGAGGTACAAAAAAATTTTTAATTTGAAACATCTATCGTGATAATTATAAAATATAGGCTTAATTTTATCTAGGATTAATACTTCTTGATTACGCAAATTCAAAACTAAAGGCAATTAGAATTATACCATTTAAATTTCAACTGAGTAAGATCATAAACATTCAAAACTTCTTTAGCTTACCTTAATTTAATTACAATCGTGGTCCTTGAAAACAGATCTCATACGGAATTTGAAACAATTTTAAGAAAATTGAAAGTAAAATTGAACACTGAAATTGTGTAAAATTAGCAGCAAAATCTGTCGACAAGCGTGTAGTGGGCTTATTAACACATGAGTATTCAAAGTTCTTACGCGACACACAATAAATAATCACCAACAATGATTAACAACCTGATTAATTAAGGCATATAATTTTCCTCCATTATAAACAAATTCCGATAAATGATAACAAGCAGAACTTTCATGTGATAAACATTTCCTTCAGACAAAATTTGAATAAGGTTCAAGATTTTAACTTCAAAATGAATTAATTTTAGTAAAAAAATACTCAAATTGATCATCTGAATTAGTCAAGTTTGTTCTATTTCAACTCGTTTTTTTAATAGCTACAATATTATTTACGACTTCCTGCATATTGGTATTTTCAAAAAGAAGCTTTTACCTCTTCTATTGAAGTACTTTCATTTGAGTATTAGCAATATTAACAAAGATATGATTTGAAATAGGTTAGTAAGTTGTACTACTGACCTAGGCCCTGAATGACGTTATAGTCAGTTTGTATTGCTTACTTTGTACATGCAGGAATAAATAGGTATAAACTTGATGTAAATTTGCAGGATAAGCTATTTTCAAAGTGATTTTCGAATCATCCAAGCATTATTCTCCGATAAATGAGGGAAAAATGACAAAAATAGCCATTTTCAGCTGAATTAAAGTCTTTGCACCTGCGGAAAGAACAATGTGAAGTTGATGATTTTACAACGGTTCGAAATTTGGACCCTGTGGGTCAAAGTATGCGACCGATCACAACGACTGATATTTGTGCTGTGTGCATTAGAATCAAAAAAATACCAAAAATGGCATTTTTGAAGGTCCCTCTAGATTCAGCCAAATAATTCTTTCGTTTTGCTGGATGATTTAGAAGCTTAAAAACTTCAAACTTCATATTATCAAACAGGATGTTAGTTACATTAAATTTTCCGTGAGATTTTATCGCGTGGGTTAACACAATTATTGTAATAAGAATTTTTTTTAATTAACTCAGATTTTTTTCGTATTATTATTTGTTTAACCAAAACCCTGCTTCCTATGAATAATTTTGACTAAGAACTACAGAAAAACTTGTTTACGAGTCTTTAATTCGTTATTCACTTCCATTTTGTACAATTTACAATCATGTTGAAACAATTGAAACCGATATTCATTTTCATAATAAGGAAATGCATAAAATTCAGGGAAAAAATTAAAGAATTTGTATATTAAAATTCTTCGTTAGTTATCATTTTAATTGTGTGGACGTCACCAACAATGTTAATAAACAAAATGCGTCAAGATTGTCGCTCCTACGAAATGTAAACAAAATGCATCACGTACATATGATAACTTGAAGATACCTTAAGCAAAATCACTTATCATTTTTCTGTGTGAACAGGTACTGAAACGAATTTCCAAAAACAGTGATCTGAAATGACCATCAACAGCCGTCATAATCCTGGGACTGAATTGAATACTAGTGAATAAAATGATGGAAAAAAAAAGATTGCTGTGAAGCTTCGTAAGAGGTGTTTCACAACATTCTCTGACTGTGAGAGGCGACAGCGAGGGTTGAAAGCGCCGCACCCCTCCGGCGGTGCGTGATTCTCTCCCCAAAAAGCGGATTAATGGCGGAGCAAATGAGATACTAGCTCGCATAGAGGACGAGGATGCTTAGCGGATTAATTATCTTTGCGCGTAATCACAGTGCACGGAGGTGTGAAAATACTCCGTCAGGTAGAAGCACTCTCTACGTTGTCCCTACAGGTTGGGCACATTTTTAAATAAGCCACTACATTTTAATTGCATTATATATTTGCGAGTTAATATGAGATGTTAGTTCCAGGATAGAATTTAAATAGATTTAATCTCGATTTAATAATTTGTGACAAAGTACTGTCGAAACTTCACATGTGAATATGAAGCAATTATTCTTCAACAACCTCTAACAGTGAGAAAGAATTCTACCCTTCAATTCTGTGTCTAGTGAAAAATTGATAATACATTATAGTTAAATCAATATGAACAACAAAATATAGCTTTGCATTTAAAATTTTCAGTATTTGGAGTGATACAGACGCACGAAAACGCCAAGACAAATTTCTGATACAGAAAGCTGTAATAAGAGAAGGTGCTTTAACTTATATTTTTAAATAGATTCTCTGAGCAAAATTAACTACTGAACATGTGATGTTTTTCATGACACCTCAATAGTATTTTTGTGGTAAATGAAAGAGAGAATTAATTATATGTGTGTAACATCAGGACCAGTTCAGTATATCGATTTGTGAATTATTAATATTTTTACGCATTCCTCTAGCCGGACACTGTTAAGAAGATTACGGTTCTAACCGTATGCCGCTAAGACGGAAGTGTAACGGACTTAAGACCCAAAACTGAGCCTTTCCATTCATTGTGTGGACCATTCCCCTGCTTTTTCCGGGAAGGAGAGTACCCTCGAAGAATACCGGCCGAAGTGTGTGATCAGCGCGTGCCTCTCCCTTTGTCTTACAATATTTCTGTGTAAGTACATTTGTTCGTCATATCTGACCTGGGGCGAGATACCTTAAGGAATGTAAGCTGTATTATGCTATTTCTGTGAGAGGGACTTGCTCGCCATGTGTACCGTGACGAGGCTGGTAAAATCCCGAAAGAAAGAATGTTAATATTTTATGAAAGTATTTTCGCCGAATGCAGAGACAATGGCAGATCTGCGTTCCCCGAACGACCAAGGGGTGAACAACGATTTGGAGTGCTCTTTGTGGCAGCGAAGGCGTGGTCACGTGACATCCGCTTCCGTATATATTGGGAGGATTGAGAATCCTCGAAGACTTTTGCTGTATGAACGGAGGCACACATCTTAGGATGTGACCTGGCTAGTATTGGTCGCCAGACCACTTAAGAATTACTGCGGTAATTTAAATTCATTTGCTAGTAGTTGCGAGTGACGTAACTTGTATCAGTTAGTTATTCGGGAAAAGCAACTTCTAATTTTGGAGATTCAGATAACCTAGAGAGGTTTTACGAATTCGTTGTCTTCAACTCAATTTATTTATGTGTAATTAATGCTTTTTGATAGCATTACTTGTGTAATAACAGATTTATATATGTATTAATGATTTTGAGAGTTTGTCTACGTTTGTAAATATTCAGATCTCTATTTAATTTGAATTAAATCATTAATTATTGTTATTACACGTGTGTTTAATTGCTCGGGAAATCGAGCAGGTGGCAGCGAACTCTACAATAAGGTTTGTGGTATTTTTGTGTGGATCCCGCTCCATCCAAAAAGAACCCACACTGCATCTGGGCTTGTGGTGTGATGTTACAATGTGACAATTGTTCTGGCAACTGTCAGCAGATACAATTTCATCGCAGCAACATGATATCTATAATCAACTCTTTCGAATGAAAATCTTCATAAAATCCGATTTTTATTTACAGAAGGTTAAGTGAGAGTGACAAACTGTCTTCTGTGGATGCTGTGTTTCCGACGCACATGAGACTGTATGAGACTTTGACCGAAGCTCAAAGAAATATTCAACGGTAATTTTAGTGTCAAATTGAAGGTAATGAGAATTTTATATTAATAATGTTTTTATAATATTAATATATTACAGACTAATTAAATTTGAATTTAGACTGCAACTCTTATTATCGTTTATGTAGCGAGGTTAATAATGAGAACACACAATTAGCAAATGAAAAAGAAACAGTTCCCAATCAAGCGACTTTATTGACTAATTCTGTCTATTATTGTTCGTTGAATGCTGCATAGTTAAATTATAATGAATGAAATTGAAGATAAATTAACATTTCATTAAGATTTATTAAGACTTTTATTTTTTATTAATAAATTGATTTCACATCTTATGGCGGAGTTCAGGCAGTAAGATACACCATGCTACCTATTGTGGGTGGAAGAGAGAATTGGGAAAGATAGATCTTGTGTTGTCGGGAACATTTATATGAAGTAAGTGAGGGTCTACCGCTCATATCGATGTCATGAAGGCAATGCCGCTACCTATAGACGTGTCGGTATTAGAAAGGGGGAAATATTAGAATTCCTGTGATGCTGCGAAGATTAGAGTCACGTTTTGTAGACTTATGTTAATAATTGCATTTCCTTGTTGTTGAGGGAGAAAGAGACCAGAAAGTTGCTGATATGAATACTGCAGAATTGAAAACGACTGTCTGGCTTCTGAATAGCTGGAAGAGAGTGGAATTGCACTTCATGTATTGGTATTATTTTGTAGCATATACAAGGCATTAATTGTGAACTTTGGACTGAAAAATATAGGAAATAAATATCTGCAAAATCATTGAAAAATTTGTGTTTGAAATAATTTAATTCTGTCAATAGTCAATAGAATAGAGCTGACTTGAATTGATCTATACCCACTGAAATGTTTGTGTCCAATATTTACTAAATGTTTATGGGCAATTAAAATTCATATAACTAAAATGCTTTAGAATGATTTAACGATATATTTTTTTAAATAATTACTGATATGAATTCATATAACTAAAATAATTTTTTTATTGAAAGTTACTTCACCTGTTTCGGTATTTTTTCAAAAAAAATATTTCGAAAAAATTATACAAAAGTCGAACTTTTCATAATTTTCTCATTAAAGGGANAAAGTCGAACTTTTTCATAATTTTCTCATTAAAGGGATTCATTGGACATAAATTGAGTTAACATACCTCAGATTCGTGTTTAGTACACCAAAAAACAGGGGTACAAAAATCATCTCTCCGGCAAGACTTTCAACCTAAAAAGCGCAGATTACTGGATCATTATTAATGGTCCGGAATTGTAATTATTCTCGTCTACAATAATAATTAAATTGAAATTACTGAACCGACCTTCTTTGTAGACTATTATTTATTATTATTGTCACAATGTTTCAGCAATATATTGCTCCCATCGTCAGGTAAACGTGTTTTTTGAACAAATGAACAAATTTGTTTGATTTATATTGGTAACAAGTTGAAAAACAAATAAACTAAACATAAAAATGAAAAATAAATAATTTGAAAACACAAACCATCAAAGCAGAAAATACATTGTAAACAACTAAAAATTTCGTTAAAGTTGTCAGTGTCTGAACATTTTTGAAATTATACGTAATGCGGTCTAGATCTACTTTTTACGTGTGGAAGATGTACCATCCGGACGACATTTCAGTTTTGGCATAAATGGTAGATCTAAAACAAAAGAAAATCCACATCGGTTGAAGTTAATAAGTTGGTTTTCTTCAGCATTAAATATCATTCTATTTGGCGTGGAAAATTCCCATAAAATGATTGTCATTGTACATTTTTCTCCGAAATGTAACCCAATTACCACTTTAATATCGGAACGAAACATCGTCTGCTAAAGCACTAATGCATCCGGAAAAGGGAACATTTAACAGGGCATTAAATAAAATAATAAAAAATAATTTCCTCAAAGAACTGATCTGTTACACCACACCACAAGCCCAGATACGATGTGGGTATTTTTTGGGTAGAAGCGGGATTCAACCATAAACCACAACATTTATGGTAGAGTTCGCTGCCACCAGCTTGGTTTCCCAAGCAATCAAACACACGTGTAATAACAATAAATTTTCCTTTAATACAAGTTAAATTGAAATCTGCGTATATACAAATTTGAACGAACTCTCAAATCATAAATACAAGTTTGAATTTGTTATTACAGCGTTATTGCTATCTGAAAGCAACAATTACACACAGATATAAATACTGGTGTTATCAATTAATTCGGAAATCTACCCAGATCATCCGAAT
>NNCF01128987.1:273108-296869 GCA_002313205.1 Laupala kohalensis
CTGATCCGTAATCTTCTTAGGAACGTTCGGTTAGCAAAATGCTTGAAAATATTAATATTTCACAAATCGATAGACTGCACTGGTCCTGATGTTACATGATCCTTGTGGTATACCATTTTTGACTAGCATACATTGTACGAAAATCTTCACTGAAAACACGCAGAGCTGGATCTCACGAAGGACTGGATCTGAGTTTATTCTAGTGCACCATTAAATAAAGATTTTAACTGGACAAAAATCCTACAGACACGAAACTTGGCAGAAAGTTAGGTTTCGGGGTCACTTTAATGGGGAGAGAAAATCGGACACTCCAGCGGACCAAAAGGGCCGCAAAATGGTTTTTGTACATATCTAAAAACTACGCAAGATATCAAGAAATCATTGAATGTAAAAGTTGTAGCTGACAAAATTTGCAACAAATTTGATCAGAAGTATTCTTTTTTCGTCAGACGCACAGAAACCGACATGAGCGCTCAAAGTTGAGACCTTTCTTCGTTTAAGACATTTTTGCGAAAATACGAGAAAATAGTATTTTTTTACAATTTAGACCTATTTTTGTGCAGTAAAAAGAACTTAATATGGATATGTAAATGATTGAATATGTTCCACCATATATTTGTCTGTAAATTTTTGCATGTATGTATTTATGCACACATATAAACACAGACGACGGAAGCAAAAACGCGCATGCTTTTTAACGTTTTAGCTGTATGTATATACGTGCAAATATTTGTGCAAATATTTGTTGGAATATATTGATACATGTAAATTATACTTGTCTAAAACCAAAAATGCACATATGTACATATAGATTGGTCAGTATATAAATGTAAAAGTTCTAAAATAAAACTTTTTTGAAAACAACGAAATATTTTTCGAGTATTTCCTTTAAATTCAACACTTCTGTGCATTTATTCATTTATCAATATGTTAATACAAAATAGAAAATACTTAGGAATGTTGAATTTCAAGAAAATATTCGAAAAATAACACGTTAACGTATTTTCTCTTTTTTTTTCATGAAGACATTTTATCAGACTTTAGGGGACATAAGAGGTATTTTGGGAACTTCGAATAAAATCTGTCAGTCAGATCTGATCAATAATGATTTACATAAATGTGTTGTGGAATATCATATAAAAATTCCTTGACAGAATACCAGTTTATTATTAGTCTTATTCAATGTCAATTTTTGTGTAAATCATGGGACACTAAACATTGGCTGGCATTGGTACGTACCAGCTAATAAAACTTTAGTTTGGTAAACTTTAAAAGACTTGGCTGATTTTCTCCTAATTTTTTCCCAATAGTGTAGCGAAATATCTCCTCCGTATTTGCTCGATGGCAGCAGAAGTCTTACCAAAACATTCGGAGATCTTCATATTCAAGGAAACCTAAATAAAAATTAACGCATAAATTGTATTACGCGTTCCTAAATTAAACCGACGTTGTAACTTCACATTCATACCACTGTGAATAATTTGCAAATATTTGTTTCCGTTCACGATACTGCATTGTATTTTCGAGACACTTACCCCCAAAGAATTAAACACTTAACTTTCAGAATATGAAATAAAAAAGTTAAACTAATATTGAAGTCTCACCTCCCCCGTAATGCATATACTCTTCGTTTAGAATATTAAATATCCTGTCTCTTATCTTGTATTTGTATTTACGAAACGGTGAGTAGTTTCAATCCTCTTTCATCTTCAGTCTACCAACACAAGACTCGTAATAATGCTACCGTTCTCTCATTTCACCGTATGCCAAAAAGGGCCGTATCATACTTCAACCATTCCGAAAGTTTTTCATCTTAGGAAGACATCACTAAATTGAATCTTTACAAATCCGGGGTGATATGTAAAAATAAATATTAAAGAACAAAGTTGATATGTCTTTAATATATCCCATTTTTTATATTCTTGTTGATATTCAGAATGATGCTGGCTGTTAATTAATCAAATATTTAATTCCTCGAATAATTTATAATTCCGTTATTACAGTCACTATAATAATAATTGATTAAAAATAATATCATGAGCCATGTTCATAATTATTTATTATTATATTCATACAAACAGTATGAGGGATTTGACCTGTAAAGTCAACGTAAATGTTATACTTACTTTTTCATTGATCCTGTAACCTTATTATATGTGCATTAAATTGCAATTAGATATGAGATATTTTATTAACGTTTTGGGAATCGCGTACGAAAGAGAAATAAATCACAGAGAATCGCACGGCTGAATCGATTATTCATCTCTTGAAACAGGGTCATTTCCTGTACGTGCCTAGGTACCCCTAATATTCCTAGCTTCCTATTTATAATTATTGTTCCGCTCACCTTCATGGACCGGATGTCGTCTGCGGTGGCGTCGTGGTGCTGCCTTTCGTGCATGATTCACAGCTCTCCCACTCACTCTGAACAATGCGTCCGCCGGCCGCCGCACTGTTACTCTTGGTCCTCCAATTAGAGTGTGCAATACAGGCCACATGCGGTTGGTAGCGAGGGCGACGAACGGCGGCGGCGTGGCGCCCGTAAAGAAAATTACATAATCAACGATGCTGAAGCTTCGGGGAGCGATTGAGGTCAAATCGAAGCTGTGGTCATTGCGGTGCATGAAGTTCACTGGTGAATGATTCCAGCAAATGAAGGGAGATTTGTGGGATTAACCGACGAAATGCGGAAACGCACGACTAATATCTCGGCTCAATACTTTACGAGTATTTAAACCGTTGCAATGTAAACCAAACTGTCATATATACATAGAAGGTTTTTTACAAACAATATATCAGTTGTTTGTTTGTTTGCTATTTAATTAAAAACGGGTTTTAAGACCTATTAAAGGATTCAGGCTTCTAAAAATGTATTACTACAAAATCCTCTTTAAATTGGTCTTCTGTCATTTTATAACATTTATAAATTTAAAGTTACGTGATTGTCCTCGTTTATGCACTATTCGTTTCAAATTTGATACATGTCGATGTTCCACAATATTATATAGCCCACGATTATAACTTATATATCATATTTTTTTTAATAAATACTAAACCAGATATGTGCACAAGAGTGTGAAATATGCTTTGATTTCTGTTAAAATAAAGTTCAGCCTTAAAATATTGCATTTTAACACTTCGCTATCTGGATATGAAAAGAATTGAAAACTTTGAAATGGGTCAACACTAAGCACATGTAAAATTTCTTTGAAGATTGATCAAATAATATTTCGAAAATTATATTTATACTTGTAGGCGAAGATTTTGCTGCCATACTAACATAAGAGTTCCAATCAGTGAATCCATTGTTTCGTGAAATCTATAAATGGCACACACAATGATTATCCAGTATTTAGTATTTAAGGTAAATACACAAATAAAAAACCTAATGAGCTTTCTTTGGTGCAGCAACACATACAATTTCAACCCTGTGGACTTATCGAAATTTATCCATCTCAACAATTCAGAGTCGAATTATAAACAAACTACATTCTTCATCAGATCTGTAGTGAAACGGAGGAAATCATATTAATTCCACCTCTACCCTTGGACCCTTCCAATTGATGGTCCCTTGCTTGTTTCCAAAGAGTAAATTAGTTTATTGTCCCCCAAGTGGTCATACGCAGTTTGTAACTGATTTTTTGGGAGAATTTCACGCGAATCTCCTACAGAAATCTTCGTCTCAACGACACAGCTTGACTCACTGTTTCGTTTGTATCCTTGAAGCGACATATGACTGGCACGATTGGTAAATAATTGGAAACGGAGACGGGTGCAAATTTCGAACTATCGGAACGGTTAGTATTCGTCGCACGGTTTATTTAAATTCCCGGACGGTTTAGAAAATCTCGCCCGGACCCCCCCACCCCGCCGACGCTCATCAAACGAGGACAAATCCGGCGGAACCCGGATTGATTTGGGGAAACTCAGCATCTATTCAGTAGCATACCTAGGATAGAGTGGAGAGGGATCACATTATGTAGGGGTCTCTAAATGGGTTACCAAATCTCATTTAAACTCGTAGATTTGAACATAAATAGTATTATCCAAATCATTTTTCAAACCGGAAACTTATTTAAGCTTTCTTTTAAAATAAAACTCAAATTTCAAATCATTTTAATACATAGAAGCGTTGGATATATACTAGTAGACATGTAACAGTTTGTATGTTTGGGCCTCATAAATCTTGAGCGTAGGGATCTCCAAAAATACTCTCGCCCCGGGCCTTATGAGATGTTGCGAAGCCACTGCGTCTAGTATTTCATGGATGTGCATTGGTTACACTGAGACGCTCTGGAGCTACTATACGAATATAAGATTTCTTGCCTTGGATCGTTGAATCTCGACAAGAACACGAGTTCAGTGATGGTAGAGAATTAATGTTTTTTTTTTAGAACTGCATTGTTTAAAAAATGCCCACATGCAACCACTTCTATCAGTGAACAAATGCGTAGAACAAATTTTATAGTGTGGAAATGATTGTCAATTGTACGGATGACCAAAACCAAATAATCTAAAAAATTTCTCTTTTGTATTTGAATAATGACTGTTAACATCCCCTCGTAAATAATCTTCTCTCGCGGGAAGTTGTCCACGATTAATTCTGCTCGCACCTCTCCACCGAATACGACAGTGTACTATTTGTATGGATAGATACACGAAGAAATGATTTTAGTACGATCGGGGTGCCCTTATTCCTGAACTTTTCAAAAATATTGGGCGCATCCTAAGTACTTTTGGGGCTGGAGATCATCGTTAGGACGATCTCCATCACAGGATCATCTCCATCCTTAGTGAGAAACTCTATAGTGACTTGTTGGCAAAAGTTTTCCCTTTTTAGAAATCTGTTATGATCCATTCATTGAATTTTCAATTATAGTTTATTTTAATGACGAATATTTTCAGTAAACACACATCGGGATTCAGGTAGAAATATTTGCGGAAAAATTCAAAATTTGATGTGGAAACTTAAATTTATATATTAAATGAGTGTTTGTGCGGTGGTGTGTTTTTTTTCCTGGTATACAAATCTATTTGAGGTATCTTTATGTGACTTGGAGAAATTGTTTGAAACTATCTAGATGAGCCAAAAGTTATTTCAAATTTTTACCCACAACTGTCAAACATAAATATTAGGGCGTTTCGAGCAAACTATCCAAGTAACAGAATTTTATTGAGTACAAACATCACCAAGTGAGGCGGGATGTGAAAAGTAATAGAATAACGAAAAATAGTTTTCACAGTCTCCATTTTCTTTATAATCTACAAAATTAAATCTAAGTATAATAATGTACTGTAACATAAGGCACTGAATTGTAGAGGATTGTACACGTGGCGGTGTCTCAAATCTCGAATGATCCAAGTAGAATTTACGTAACATGTTGAGCAATATTATTTCGGCATACTCCTGTTTCTCTTAACTTTTATTCCACCGCAGCACCCACTCAACAACATCATCCACTTTGCAACATTGTGTTTGACAGAGCACCTTACCAGGTAATCCTCCAGCTAAAATCACAGAGGATTTAACTCGTACTCCAAATCCAACCCTTTGAAGAAGAGAAAGGAAATATAAAAAAATCATAATAACATTTATATTACATTCTATTTTTTATCTCTTTATGTTACATTCTCAGTTATTATTAAACATTAAATGCTCCTTTATTTGTATGGTTATGTTTCCTCGTAAACCAGCGTTTTCCTCCATTCTTTTAGTGAATAAAATATGTAGCGTACTTAACCGTTTTTCAGATTACTTTATTGGGGAGAGAGCATTTTCAGCCTTTGACATCCCATATGCAAAATAAATACTAACTTTATTTCAAACATGCATTTCAATGATACATCTGAATACACACTTTTGTGTATAAGATGATTTAGAATACTTAACTATAATTTGTACCTTTTAACGTTAACAAAATGCATTTCTCATTATTTACGGATAAAACGATTTAGACATTACAAATAATCCCCTCTATGAAATGTACCATAAATGAAGAAATTTATGAGAGCTCTTCTAACGAAGCGGCGAGTTCAAATATTGCTCCCATATTCCACCGCAGCAATCGAGGCTACACTACAAACACGCACGAACAACACGCAGTAACCACGAAAAATCGTTCAATTCCCCTGTGCGATATTCGGTTGGTGTTGAGAAAGAAGTTGGGATAGAGCGGTCGTGGTGGAATGAACGCTAAACCGCAAAATGCGAACGCGATGAGAGAGACCGCTTTATTAATGGCATTGGGACTCTTGAGGGCTACCTCACTGCTCCCATGCGGGGAGATTGAGAATTATGCAGATATATCCATCCGGTAATAATACAATCATAAAGATAATTTTGAAGTATCTGAAAAGAATAGAATGTATCAAAATGTCTTCAATACGTAAGGCAGAAATTTTACCCCCCAAAAAATTAAAATAACAAAGGTGTCTAAACTTGAACCATACCAGTAGAAAATCACTGAATAGCAAATAACAATCACTTATTTACGTAGTATGAATGTTACCACTGAGAATCAGAGTTCAGCTGTCAATCAGTTAAAACTTAACACCTCAAAAAAAGCATTGGAAGATGTCTACATATTATAAGATCTATACAAATTATCAAAGTACACCGTTAATCACATTCTAAGGAAATATCATTATCGGTAACATTTCATAAATCATTCGAGCAGTTAAGAAAAGGCATTCTTGAACACATCTCAACAAGATGACGGTGGTAGATGGGTAGGTCAAATATAAAGAATAATATATGTACATGAAAATCTTGCTTCCAAAATAACTTACTGATTCAAAAGCAAATTTGTTTTCTTCTATATTGCAATCAATGGTAAAATAAATTAATTATAATAATATTAAATTATTTAACAGTTTCTAGTGACAACGTTAATAGCTAAGTAGGCGTAAGTAACATTCCACTTCAGTTTTTATCGTAATTCATGCGATGAAGATAGTTGTAGCAAAAGTTGTTGTAGATTTAATTTCTGTACCCCGAAAGAGAGAATTTTATTTCAACATAGAATGTTCCCATAAAGACATGTTTTACGTATAGTTGAGTCATACTACATATGATCTTTGCAAGGAACTGGACATTGTGCTTAACTCGTAATGACAAGCCCGAAACTATGCACCACGGTTGGACCTAAATGTCAAAGAAAATATTTTTTAGAAACCACTCGAAAATACTAATGAAACTAACCCGTTAATATAATTAATTATTTTACTAGAAAACGACTTTCAAAGGCCATGCATATAATAAGCAGTAGTAGTTCGCCATCCCGCTTGTAGAGAACACTTATTATATCAGTTGACTTCAAATCAGGCAATAATCTCATCAGTTCCTTCTTTTAGTAATTTAGATTTAGTGATGAACACGCGCGCACACGGAAAACGTAAACCGATTTCTTTCTTCCTCACAGGAACGGAAGAAAACGCGAAAAGAACGTGTTGCTATTACTAACATCAGTTGATATCATCATCCGTCATGACAGTATCTTTGGAGTTCAGGAAGTATCACTGATTGTCAGTTAACCGTAACTGCTAAATAGTGATCTAAATGCTATTGGTTCCACCAGTTATTATTTAACTGGTTTAGATTTAGTGAATAATTCCAGTCAGCTCGTCCAAAAGTTTAATTTATTTTGTTTGTAATTAAATTACTTTGCATATTAGTTAATTTATAATAGTAACTAGTAACGAGAATCTAATTAGTAACAAAAATAGAGTTTGTGAAGAACGTAATATGAAGTATGAACTCGCTTAAATCCATAAGCTGCTTGGCCTGCCATTAGCATATGTATTCACGACGTATTTTGCAATGGTGGACAAGACAAAAAACGCGAACAAAAATTTAAATTTCACTTCATAATGTCTGTTTTTTACAAGAAAACAAATATTTTATTGTTGATTATCACAATACATAGTTTATAAACATTCTACACGTGAAAGACTCACACATTACTGGAAAATTTTTAAAACCCATATTTGAAAAGTTGTCAGTATATGGATCGCTCCTTCTTTACATCCTCGTTGAACTGCTCCTCTTTCCCACACGTGTCCCCACCATGAAAGAAAAAATGTTTGGTAACTTCTGTAGAAAAAGAATTAATGTAGGATTTTAATGAGTTATAAAATTAATCATAAAAATATCCGGAAAGGAAATTATTTTCGAAATTTAAATATTTTCTCAGGTGACAATATGTATTTTATCCAAATATTAACTAGTCTATATATTGTGTTAATGATAAATTAGGTGGATTTTAAAAGCTAAAATCCATATAAGTACATATTATGGCATCCATTTATACAAATTTTAGACTTAAAAGATGAAAGTATTTTAGAATTAAAGGATTACATTCTCGTCATAGAACTACTTTAAAACATTGAAATAACGCAGTATAGGAGAAACCGGGGACAGTTGTTGAAATATATTATAATATTAAGAGAAATAAACTACTGCCAGTACTTTAACATGTTTACTAATATATATTGCATATCTTAAACAATTTTTTGAAAACAATTACGTTACGATAATCCAACATACTAAAAACATAATTCGTAATGGTGCATTAAAAAATAAAATGTTATATAAATTTAGGTGTTCTCTTGAATTCATTCCCATATAATTAAAATGTGGAGAATGTTCGTAATGCTACAAGAGGTTTCCCAAAAACGCTCCAAGAGCAACAGGTAGTACCCAAAAGAGTGTGAGTGTGTTCCACACCTTATAAATATCATTTTACCTGGCGTTACGACCAACTATGGAAAAACAGTATAAAAATATATAATAATATAGATTNAGGTACTACAGGTAGTACCCAAAAGAGTGTGTGTTCCACACCTTATAAATATCATTTTACCTGGCGTTACGACCAACTATGGAAAAACAGTATAAAAATATATAATAATATAGATTTCCCCGACTATTTTTGCAATTACGTTAACGTCGCAATGATGTATACGCCCACGTTATCGTAGAAATCGTTTTTCACGAAATATTTTTTATGGGTACGTAGAACCTTTTCCATCAACATTCCTCAATTATCAATACCATTTTGTGATTTAATACATTTATTGTTAAATAAAATTTTGTGACACTTATTTATGAGAAAATGATTTTATGATCAGATAAATTATTGACTAAATAAGTTTCTTCGACATATTTTTATAATATACTAGTTTGTAACGTCAGACATTCATATTTCTTGTATTTGTCAAACTTTTATCCACAAAAGCACGGTCCCTATCCAAAGAGAGTTGCTTGTGGAAACAATTTCGCATAGAAGCTCTCCATCTTCTTGTAGTAGCACCACGCATCTTGTGTGAGAACAAAACAATGAAAAAAGTGCACCAAAGTGTGGCGAATGAACAACTCCGCGAAGAGCAGTTCAGCCAACCAGACACACAGACACAGTAGAGTGAACGACTCGCGAAATAAAGTATGGGTCCAGGTGGATGAGAGAAGGGACCGGTGCGGAACGAATGAAATGAAATGTTGCTGACTAGCGCGTGTGACGCAGGCTGATTGCGAGGAGTGCTCGCGTCTCAGCACGCGTGCTCAGCGTGCGAATGCAGTGGCAGTGCGGCGCTCCAGGCACACGAGGCTTTGGCGAATACGGGGCAAGAGCACACGCGCTCGAGTACAGGATTGAGGTTATGAGAGCCAAAGAGACAGTCATGTTATGCCACGCTCAAACTGACTGACGCTTCCACACAAATGTCGTCTCAATTCGAGCTTGAAGATAATATAATAGACAAATGTTGCAGTACACAAAACATTTCAACTGATGAAACGAAGGGAACAGGAGCCACAAATGAAAGTATTGATTGTTAACAGGAAAAATACTCAACCTGTAAACTAAATGCATTGGATAGTCATTTACAACATATATATCGATGGATTATTTTTACAGACGTTGTTTCGACGTATGACTTACTCTTTTATTTTACTATTACTCGCCTTTACGTGGTAAGCCCGAGATAATATGTGTATATACATATATATTCATTTGGGGTAAATGTATATATATATATATATATATATATATATATATATATATATATATATATATATATATATATATANATATATATATATATACAATTACCCCAAACGAATTGATCTATTTTAGTGTTATTATCAATAAAAATAAATAATTATTATCCTTATTTATTTAATACATGACCACATCATTTAGGATAAGACAATCGGGGGGATGTGAACTTGGAATCCCGGAGAATTTCCGCGACCAAACCGATATTGGTCTGAAGAAAGTGCGGGAGACCCCACCTGAAGATCACCGTGGCGTGCGGGAGATGAAACCCCCACTCTTCCGCTTAGTAGTTTTAAGGAAGCGAAGAATCTTCCACGACGACACGGTTATCCGAGAAAAGCGTACTGTAAGAATGGATCCTGTGTCATTTTATCTATTGAATCATTTGTGAATTTTAGAATATCTTTATCAATTCTTTTCTATTTGTAGTTTCTTCGACAATACATTTGAACAATACAAATACAAAACTAACTAATAAAGAAAAATAATAAATAAATTTCACAAACATTTTCAGCATATCAATGTAAATAAAACATACTGTCTGTAACATCAGAACCGAAACAGTCTATATGTTTGTGAATTATAATTTTACTTCTTCTCTCTGAGAGAGAGCGCCATTGAAGGAGCTTAGCAGTACGCCACAGACGAGGAAAGGTGGCAAGTAATCAACGCTAAGCCTCTCCATTTATTGTGTATTGTAGACCGTTCCCCTTTACCTTCTGGGAAGTGGATAGGAATGCCCTTGAAGAGGTCGGCAGAAGCGTTTGACCAGTGCTTACCTTCTTCTTGTATTATACTATTTCTGTGGAAGACGATTTGACCAAGGTGAGGCCTATTAAGGAATGTAGGTGAACCTCAGAAAGAAAGAATGCTAATATGTTGTGAATGGAGTACTTTCGCCGGATGTAGAAACAATGACAGTCACTGCGTTCCTAGGACGGCCGAGAGGTGGACAAGGGGGTGGAATGCACGGTGGCAGCGACAAGGCGTGGAGACCTGCTGGTCACGTGACTTCCTCTTCGGTATATATTGGAAGGATTGAAGATCCTCGAGGAATTGGCTGTGTGATCTGAGTCCTCAGATTACGTAGGATGTGACCTGGCTATTTAACGGTCGTCAAAACCAGTAAGAGACTACAGGGGTAGTCTAGACGCACTTACTGCTAGTTGTGAATGACGTAACTTCTAACAGTTTATTTATTCGAAAGCACTCATAATTTTGGAGATTCAGATGACCTAGAGAGGTCTTCCGAATTTGTTCTCTTCAACTCAATTTATTTATGTGCAATTAATGCTTTCTGATAGCACTAACTGGGTAATGACAGATTTATGTTTGTATTGATGATTTTGAAAGTTTATGCAAGATTGTAAATACTCATATTTCTATTTAATTGTATTAAATCATTAACCATCGATATTTCACGTGTGTTTAATTGCCCGGGAAACCGAGCTGGTGGCAGCGGACTATCTACCATACTCGTATGTGAATCTTGCTTCTTCCCAAAAGAACCCACACTGCATCTAGGCTTGCGGTGTGTGGTTACACTGTCCCAAGAACGCATTCTTGGTTCAATATTATATATTTTTTTTAGTTCTCATAATTTTACGCAATATTTAGTTGCACTTACATAATTTCATATCATAGAAATATTTTTCTGGGCAAGCGTCAATGATCTATCTCTTCGTAATCGTAACACGAAAAAACAAAAACAAAAAAGTTAAGTTTGATCCGGATAACGCTACATGAAAGTGACCTAGTTCAAACCGGAACGAATTGCACTAGTTTTACAATCAAATACAATATTAACAACATTAAACCACTACATATGTTTTAAATTACTATCCTTCATTCGAAAAAAGAGAGAAAAATCATAATCTTTTCAATTTACATGTAAATGCTGTCTCATAACGTGCACTGTTTTTTGCTTACTTAGCAACAATTCGAATATACGATGTAATATTCGTGAGGAAAGCTTACGCGATATTCTTTTACTTCTTTTCTGTTAAGCGCCATATAAAACCAGTGTTACCTTCCACATGCAAAGTTCTGTGCAACAGATCAGTTTGGTCATACATATACAACCAATACGATGATGCAAGTGGCCACATTAATAGATCACGGCTAAAAGTCATTTTCTCTCCAAATGCAATGTAGTAAAAGTTATTTTATACGTTCACAAAATAGCAATTTTTGGATTTTCTAAAATAATGTTTCTTAAAATCAGTAGCTCCAAAAATAAAACTAAGTTGTTTACTGGGTTTGTACAATCTTATTTCGATAAATAACTCACCTTCCATTGGTTTTGACATTCTTATAATTAAACAGCTTTTGTTTTCAAGAATAATAGTTTCGCCTTTCTATAAAGCAATTTTACCTCTAGAAGTATATTATATCTATGAAATTACATTTAATTATATTATTTTTACTTTCCAATTAGGCAGAGTGTGTAAGGAAAGTATTGTAATCGGTAGAAAAAAATTTTTCAAATGTCTTCGGATCTTCATGAATTGGCACCAGAAGAGTCTACTACTAAACTTTGGCAATGATGCCGCATGTGTGTGTGTGTATGTATGTTTAGAATTTTGTTCCCCCAATAACTCAAGAATAAATTAATGCATCGAAACCAAACTTGAGATTTGACTTTGATTGCATTGGGAATAGATAGCTATTTCTGGACAGCTCATAGCGACTTCATTTACACAAGGCGATCCACTTCCGGTTTCTCAAAATTCGAAATTTTGAAAATATGCATAGAAGCGTTTTGATAGGTCAGTGAATTCTGCGTACTGACTGCTAAACCGCATTCCTGTAGTCACACCGTTTTTGAGATATTGAAGGCGGTATTATTATATCTGCCCATAAGGTTATTGGAAAGTTAAATGAGGAAGATAATTCATGCAATCTATACTTTAATGTGCATAGATTGCATTAAAGTATAGATTGCATGAATTATTTTTCACATTTACAATATATACTAATGTGCATAGATTGCATGAAGTAGAGGAGTGTATCAAGAGGACTATAGTAAACAAGGGAGACTCATTAGTGGAAAAACGTGTAATCTATGACATCATTCACCGGTGGTTCGTGTAACCACCGCATGGCTCGGCATATATCAAAACTCGGTCATTCAAATATATTCGTAAATTTAAACTGTTGCTCATTGTCGCCGAAAATTAAAGTAAGGAAAATTCTTTAAACACTGAAGAAGAGCTATCCACCAAAAACTCTTCTCCTTCCTAGAAACAACCTATATCATTTCACTCTCTCAGTTTGTCTTCAGACGCGACTACTCTTCCCCACTCCAAACTACGGTTTGCATAAATACTCTCTCGTCTCGACGCTCCACACCAGCCATTTTCCTTGATTACTCCTATGCCTTCGATACTGTCTCCCACGAAACTCTCCTTCGCAAAGCAATCTCATTAGTCCCACCCATCTTTCACAGTCTCCTCCATATATATCTTTCAAATCGCTCCTTCAAAATGAAGTATCAACACTCGTTCTCTTCAATACGCCCCATCTATGCTGGTGGACCCCAAGGAAGTGTCTGGGCACCCACTCTCTTCTCACTCTACCTGTCTGACCTTCCTTACCCACCCAACATCATTCGTTTCCTCTATGCATACGACGTGGCGTTCGCGGCAAGTGGAAATACCTCCATGAAACTATCAAATCCCTGGAAGTAGTCTCCGAGAAACTGACACAATGGAGCTTAGACAACGGCTTAGCACTGAATTCAGCAAAACGCCAAGCTATTGTCTTCTCTAGAAAACACCCCTCCAATCCTGTACTAAAAACACTTAAAATAAACGGAAATCAAATCCCCTGGAGAAATAAAATAAAATACCTGGGACTCACCATGGACAGATGACTGGACTGGAACATCCACACGAAGGACTTACGAAAACGGTTACTTGCAAAGATGGCACAATTACCACCGATATTACAAACCGGAAGGTGACACTGAAAGCAAAACTTATTATATATAAAGCTTGTAAACGCAGCTTTGCCACGTATGCAGGCGAAATCTGGACCACCGCTCCAAGATCAAGACTGGCCAGGATACTAATACTCCGTATTCAAAAACGGGCCTTGCTTATGTCTGTTTGACCAACAATGGGTACCACCCACGTTGAAATCCGTCAACTGACAAAAATTACCCCGATACACGTCCTAATTCACCACCAAGCACAGCAAACCACCCATGAAGCATTAAAAAGTATCTTTTAACATTTTCGGTCCCATCTTCTCCGCCCTAACCCAAAAACACTGCTACGTTTCCCAACTGACCTCAAACTGCCCCCATACAACATCCCCATCTAAGAATCAAGTAACAAATAATCCACGTTGCCAATGGACAACCACCAGCCAATAAAGTGGTCAAATGCTTGACCCCCCTCCGTTGAGAAAGTCGTCGGTTGCGGCGGACCTCAAAACGGCTAAAAGAAAGCACGCAGCTAGTAACAATAAAATCCAAAGTCACACAAGAGAGACGAGCACCACCTGGTGCAGTCTCTGTTTCACCCTGAAAACACTTACTCGGAAAATTGGCATTGAACGCCTCTCTTAAATTATACTCCTCTTGAAGTGTACTATGTAATGTGAGTTGAAATATTTTGAAACCAATTAATCTTTTAAATATGCCATCTTGCTTAACATTTATAATACACTATGATTTCTTTTTGAAGTGTTTTTTTTTCTTTTTTCTAAAATTGTTAGTGTAATATAGGATGTTTAGTGCCATGAAATTTTTGTCATGAATTATATTTGAAAAGTTGAGTGAGGTACACTCCAGATTTTTTAATATGAGGATTCACTGAGTTTTTCCAAATGTGAAAAATGCAATCATAACTTTTATGTTTACGATTTACTTATTCTATGAAATACTCATTTTTTGATAGTCATACTTAACGTCGCCTTAGATTGGTTTATCCCGAATACAATATAAGTATTTTTAGCTATGGAATATTTCCGATCCATATAATAATTGTAGATTAGAAGGTCACACTTAAAGTAATCAAAATATAAATAGGGATGAAGGATATTATATGAAAATTTAGGTCTATTGAGATTCACAAGTGCTATTTTTAATGCTTAATAGTATGATTTATTATAAAACAAGAGTACAAAGTAGAGCGGCGGCGAAAAGCAGGAAGAAAACATTTCTGCTAAGGGAAGCAGACACAATCATGCATAGTGAATTAGCAGGATTCGTGGTTCGCGTTCCTGATGTCGCTCTCGTTAACGTCGTAGCTGGTGAGCAAGTTCCTGAGGGCCTTCAGAGTGTCATCACTGAAGGAGATGCCAGGACGACGCCAAACCTGGGCCCCGAAGATGCGCTCGAACCTTGCAGTCTCAGCCTTGTACACGGGGCGACAGGAGAGGAACACGGCATAGGTATCGTAGTCAGTGGCGACGATGCTTTGGCCAAAGACCTCTGCAAAAACAACAACAAAGCATTAAAATTTTAATTGAAAACCCGACTTCAAGAATGGATACTTGATTCATCTAAATATGAAAAGATAAATTCATACGAATGGAACATAGCCATTAACAACTACTTTCATTATATTTCATTAATTTTAATAAAAGTAAAAAACAATACTCACTTATATTTTACAAGCCAAAAATGAATGTTTCTAGCAGGGTTCTAGCTACTTAAGACGGAAAATCTATGAGCGCCTCGGTGAAAAATGTAACGGTTATGCCTTCGTGCATTTTGGTTTTCATATGCGAAGCTATGTGGTAGAAAAATTGGTATAAAAACCCAATGAGAATCCTTTGTTTAATCATATTTATGACGAACGTTAATTATGAAAAAATTAATTAATGCTATTCAGTTTCATTTAATCAGTAGTTAAAATAATTATGGAATAAAATATTACTCTTCGTTATGGATGACGTAATTAAAATTTAGGATACAAAATACAAGAGCAGTTAAAATTATAATCACTGACATCGAATTTAAAGGAATTTGTTAAATACTCCTTACATTGTTTAATTCTGGTTAGTGTTGATGCAAGTTTGAAGAAAATCAGTTAACATTGATGAAATGAAACTACATGATCCAAATAGTATTTTTTTTAATTCGCTAGAAACCTCTAGTATATATAGACTTTCGTTTAGTTAATATGTAGTGTAAAGAATCCAAATATAATTTGTTGAAATGAAACTTTTAATTATATCATATTCCTTAACGAACTTAGTCGTAAGTTTTTGTAAATGAATCTAATACAATTAAATGTAGTTAAATCTTAAATTTTTCATTCTTCTAAAATTTGTTTACGGCTAACTTAAAAAAGATGCTCTCTTTCTACCGTAGAAACTAATTCCTAGTCATAAGGCTAGGTTATCATAACTCATAAACTTGGAAGTCATTGTAATGTATAAATTTCAAAGTAGCATTACAATTTAGCTACATCAGAAATGTAGTCCATTATCCTCAGTTAATTTTAATTTTGCGGCGGGTTTCTCGTTAGTTGTCACGTACAAAACTCACAATTTGAAAGCAACAAACACTTATGAAATTTAACTTTTAAGATTAATTATTTTAATTAGAGATTTAGAGTTTAAAAGTATCTACAGCCATTAAATCCATTTCTACCAAATCTATTTTATGTTTTAACAATATACAAGTTCTTTATCATTAAATCAAATAGATAATAAAGAACGGATTAACACATTATAATCGAAATGCGTGCAGATGTATTGAAAAAACTAACACAACACGTAATTATTGAAGCAGTTAATGAATTTTTAGAAACGTGGTAAAATATGTAATATTATATTTATGTGTGGAATTCCTCGTGATGTTGAACGGTTAGAAGAGACTCACCTGACCAAGAAGTAGCGCCCTTGAGTCGGTAGACAGCGAGCATGAAGGATCCTCGTTCGGGCCGATACGCCTGGGTAATCGCCTCGATGGAATAGTCCTGACCGTCCCTGGGGCTCTTCGCTGTGAAGACAACGTCATAGAAGAGTTCGGAAGCGGTGCGACGGACGCCGATGGAGAATCGAGGGCAGCCAGACAGATCGTCCCCGAACAGAGGTGTTCCAGCCGCGATCTGCCACTCGCCCGCCATCTGCAATGTGACAAAAGGAAATCATATGACTGCTTCGTCAGCGAAAATGGGAATGCCACGAGAAAGAAAATACAAAAGACATCAAAATTTAAAAAAAAAATAAGTTAAATGATTCATTTTTAGTTTAATTCAAAATATTCTAAAAATAAAATTTCTATGTAAACATATTAGTTTATTTTAGCGTCGAAATATGAATGTATGAAGTATATTTCTGAATTTGTTTTAAAATGTATTAAGCCATCTCAAGTTAAATCTTACAAAAGAATTGTAACTACGATGGAATTTTTATCAGGTTTCGTAGGATGATAGTTAAGTTCCAAAGAATTTGTGAAAAAACATTATTAAAAAATGTGGGAATTATTTTGAAAACATACCTTTGCAGGCTCGAAGGGCAGCTTGCCTAAAATGATGGGGCATCGGCCATGGAAAGATGTGGTGTTGCTGTTGGCCAAGTACTCAGAGCCGTCGCCTGCACGCACTGCAGCCAGCACCATGGCGAAGATGACGAAGCGGAGCATGTTGGAATTCCAGAGAAGGGAAGAAGCGAAGTGAACGCGAGTCTTGCTGAAGCTGAAGTGCTTTCCTAGCTACTTCGAACGCCTTAAATACTCATCCGTTTGCCACCACCATATCATGACGTTAAAAGGCACGATACGCACGATTTACGTCTTTTTCAAATTTAAATTTTGCGATTTATTATGTAAATACTACGGAGATTGACCGTTGGCTTCTATTCAAAGGACATCAACCTTTTGAAATAAGAGAGCAAGAAGGCGGCGTAGGCTCTGAATGCTTATGTTAATTTCAGTTGCGTGAAAAGAGAATATCCTGCAAGTTTGAAAAGTTTGAAGCAACCGTCTTCGAAAATACTAAATCAATATCATAAATATAACAATATTTTCTAAACTTTTGACGTGAAATAATAAATTAACTAATTTAAATAAGTATAATATGTTGTAAAAGAACTTTTTGTAATAATAACGGAATAAATCCTTGTCATTTCCCAGCTACATAAATTGAGAGGCCACAGCTCATGATCCATCTCCGACACACTTAGGATAAAAGGAGTCAAAATGAAATGATTCGAATAAGATCACTATGTTTTACAATTATTATTATTATTCACTCTAAAGATAACTGAATATAATTCATAACAATTCTGAGCTACAGTATCTGTACTCGTATAATTAAATTATCTAGATATTAGAATAGTTTATTTTATAAACCTATGATATCTTAAACTGATGTATATTAGACTAGTGGATTTCACTGTATGTATTAGAACCGAATACTGTAATTAACGCTCTTTTCTACCTTCAATACTTGAACTACATGAACCATATGCATATAATGAACACAATTCTGTTAATTAGTGCACTCATTCAGGAATTCCTAAACTTTCTTCGAATGAATGAAGAAAATATTTTTGGACTTAAAGAATGCTTCAACATGAGTTAAACATTGACAGCCGCCTTTGCAAAATATATAGAAATTCAAATACACAAATTCTTCTAACAAGTGATTTGATTTGTGCATTCTGATATTGTTTTATTTTCAGCATTGTAAATCCTTGAACATACTTTTTTATTTTAATTTCCACTTAAGTAAAAGATTACTATTAGCAAAAACCAACCTACTTGACAGCTTTATAAGAAGAATGTGAACTAGTGATATACTGAATTATATACCAATAATTAAGATTTGAACGAATTATTCTCATTATCTAACTACGCGCTGCATATTCGGGAATGAGAGTAGATCTGCGGTCGTTTACCGGTGACACATGTGTTAGTCTTTATAAAATAATTAACATTGTACCCACGGATTTGATCACGTAAATTTGGTTATTTTATACAAACAAAAATGCTTTTATTAGTATGGTAATAATGTTATACATTATTTTTAAAATCAGGTAACAAACATTAGTTATTCGTTAATAATGGCGATTTTGTAGTACTGGTGGTTAATTCTCATTAGTATCCTCAATGCTTTCTTTTTTCTGGTAATGTTAATATAGTACAAAGTTTTACTTGCTTTAAATACACAACTAATGGATATAAAGACAAATAAATATTCTTATTTATAACAGCTTTAAAGGTTGGAAAAGTCGGTTACTTTTTTTCTTTCTTCGAAATCTACTGTAGGCAACATTTTTCCTCTTAATTTGAAAGTCAAGTAGGAAAAATTTCATGGAGAAGAACCAAAATTTAATTTGTTTTTGAAATTGTTTAGTATATTTTTCGCATTCTTAACCACATTTTGCACAGTACCAATCACTACTAGCATAACTTAAAGAATTTCGGTGATTTTAAATTGCAGCAGTTTCATGTGATCCCACAGAAAGCTTTGTATTTTGCTACATTACTCTCTCCTTCATTCCTATATCACCTGGTCCACGTTTCCATATTATGTTTTTCATGACACATTCCTGTATCATCTGGTGCCTACATTATTTTTCTTATGACACAAGTGATAATGAGTTTTTCAAAAACATAAAAAATTTTGATGAATACCTTAGAAGACAATCCGACTACAATATAATAGGTAGAGTTTGTCAGTAAAAAGCTAACATAGGCGTGTAATCTAAAATAGAATGTACACTAAATCATTGAGAGAGTAACAAAAACAAATTTTTTGCTTTGCTTCCCTTTAGAGAAAGGTGTAATAAAGATGTAATATTTCATGTCGTATTCTCTTAGCAGTGCTAATTTATTTCCCGTCATCGGGATCAACAAGAATCTCATATATTGGGAGATTACGTTTTGCACGACGAATAATCAGGAAAATCAAATTAAATTAATAACAATAATATAAATATTTCATTTAATATTGAATAAACAACATTCAGTACTCATTGCATAAGCATTGTAGTGCAGAATCGTACCGATCTTCAACGTCTTCAAAAGCTTTTTCTGAATTTTTCATACAAAAAAATTAAGTAAAAATTGTTGGAGTTATTTTGTAATCAATTTAAATATTTTTGTAAAATATCAATTATGAATTAACGTGTGATTGAGAGAAATAGAAATTCAGCGTGTACTTCTTTCTTTTGAGAATTACGAATTTGTTGTGGACGAATAATGTTTATTTTGTACTTTGAAGAACGCAACGTGTAGCAGATTTGTTAATGACGATGACTGAAAACCTTAAGTCGAAAGTGTTCTTCAAAGCACAAAAGAAATGTTATTCATCTATAATAAGGTTGTAAGTCTTAAATTATTTATTTTGAATACATAATTGACGTTCATAGTAGCAGTACTTCTTTATTTCCTTTGCATTGTCCGAAGTGGACTTGTCTGGAGAATTAATTTGATAGGGTCATTTTTGCAATGTTTCCCTTTCTGCCTATCCTTGTATAATTAAACTCACGACATGAGTCACAATAACATTGGATGTGGAAGAATAAAAGCCATGAATTTGATGAAATATATGACCCTTAGAACTACAGGATATTCGCCTCGCCGTATACAAGAATCGAACCCTCCATTAGTGACGCATGACATTGCAATATGCACAATGAGTATATTATGCACCTTTGCACTACGATAATTTTCGTGTGATATCTGTTATAAATCTACACTTGAAACCGTTTTCGTAATTTTTTTCTGGAAAATGTTCAGTAATTTTATTTATAAAGTTACTAATTTTATTTATGTTTTTGGGACTGCTTTCTTTTTATCATACATACAAAAAATCAAGAAACATTAAAAAATTATTCAAAAATCAAATCTTATTGTTTTTTGATGTATCTAATTAAATGCAAACGTTCTTTCATTGTGGAACCAATAAAATTACTTTTCTGGTTTTATAGTGTTTTTATAGTGTTTTTTCAAGGTCAACAAAAAATTCAGGTCAAAGTAAATTAATTTCCTTCCATATTGTCTTAAAAGTCTGACGATATTGATACTTTTTCAATTTTGACCTTATCACAAATTAATTCAACAATCCGGGAGTAAATCTAGCGATACGCTGTTTCTTCCGATATTTATAATACAAACTGTGTAATTGATTAATACATTGAAATTATATAAAATTAATTATAAAAAATACAATAATAATTTAACTGCGTTCTCTTTAACGATTTTACGTGTAGTTTTATTGGATCTTTATTTACTCTCTTTTTAATTGTTCTAATTGGATACAAATTCAGGCGTTTCAATGTATTTCTGTGGGACTCAAAAATTGTTTCAAAGTAGAATAGGCATTTGTTGAATAAGGCTCGTCACTCGTCGTATGTCATGGAATACGACTTAAGTAGATTTACTAAAGGCATACAGCTCGACGGGAATAGAGTTTATTTACACTGAAGGTCAGCTGTATTCATGCATATCACGTCGAAATGAACATAACGAAGCGATCTGTGTGAAAAGTTTTTCCTTTAAGTGCTCGAGAAGCCAAATCGCCTTGGTGGCAATCTTTCAGCCACAGGAGATAGCATCGTACTCTTCTATTTTACACATATTTAAGACCTCTAAGACACCACTAAATACTAAATATCTCTTACATGTGTATTTTAGTGACATAAAATAACAAACACCGAATTGTATTTCCGTAAAATTCCGTTAACTATGTAACTAAAATAACGTCCGTTTGCTATAAGGTATGTTATAAAAGTCGGATTGAAACACTTTAAAGGGTCACATTTTCTATACTTGAAACACTTGAATATTTTACATTAAAATTATATGAAACGTTCTTCCTTTATATAATGTAAGACTTTTCCCACTACATCTCATAAATTCCCTTGAAAAAATTTATCTCAAGAAGACAAATATAAAAGAAGACGTGTAGGGGAATTTTTAAGTGTCGCCTTATATTGTCATTAGAGGTCTGAATTTCCTTCTTGTTTGTCAGCGTTATTTGTAACTCCCATTACTAAGGATAGCGCAGTCTTGGCCTAAATTATATACGTCTTAGCGCTCGTTTTTAGGAAAGCAAAAAAACGTATTTCCCCTTTTTTCCTACTGCAAAGGAAATTTTAAAGAGTCGTGATTCGACTTCTTTCTCTCTTTCTTATTTGTGGCGCCTTTGAGAGTCCTGAAAGAGAAGGCAATTTCGGTTGTTTTGCGTTACTTGAGGGTGCTTCAGAAGGCTTTGGCAGCGGAGAGAAGAGATGTGGAAAAAGAAGAGGTTACGAAGGAAATGATTGACTCTGATGAGCTGAACAGTAATGAAAAGGAAATATTATTTTTTGAATATATGTGTGAATATATATAAAGTTAGTTTCTCGACAGTTTTTGAGGCAAGTGGTTTGCGCACCATTGCACATGTTGAATATCGCAGCTTTAATTCCCGAAAAACACGGGGATTTCTAAGGTTTTTTATTTTTCATAGCATTAACTCAATCATACTATCATCTTCAAATATTTTCATTTTACACAATTTTTACCTGTCTGTTGACGTTGCAAACACCCCTCCACGAGTAGGCACTCGGAAGTTGTGAGTTAAAATTATTATGGAATGTTCGAGTAGATAAGGCAATACGTTAGAAGTATAGACACGTAAATTATATGTTTTTGTTCCTTGTTCTCATTGTTTGTATATTTCATTATCAATTCAGTGTTACTATGGCATTTTCTCGGAGAACTTTTGATTTCTCTTTAATGATTTAATTTTGCCTTAGATCTATTGATTCAGTAGCACCGTATTTTTATCCAAGAACCATCTCCAACGCAACATCTTATTACCCTGAAAAGGTATAAAGATTCAAGGAACAGATAATTTGTCAGCACTTTTACTTTCTGATATACGTAGTATATAGAAAGTAATGTAATCAGGAAAAAAGTCGAAAACGAGATTTTTCGGAAATATCCGTTTCGGTGACCCCTGATTCCGAAAAAGTTGTTTTTGGCTGGATGTCCGTCCGGTCCGTCCGTCTGTCCGCAGCACTCCTGACCGAAGGGTAATTTTGTTTTTCATTTTTCGTTTTGAGGGTAGAATTTACTCCTAACATATGCACGTGCTTTCAATTTTCTTTTTACTTGAACACAAAGGACATTTCACAGGAAGGTCAAAGTCCATTTTTGAATATTTTTCAAAAACTGCTTCAGCTTAAATTTTCTGTACGTAAAGTAGAATTAGTATGCATTACATCTGCATTAGCAGTAATTCGCTTAAAAGTTTGGTATAGACGCAGTAAAATAATTTCTATCTGCTACATTTACGCATTTGTTTACTGTGTTAAGAAGCTTGAACAATATTTAGCACTGTAAATGTATCAAGCAGACGTAGAATACTGTTAGTAAACTAAAATGAAAGATATGATAATGATAAAATACATGGGAGGACAGAAAACGCACTGCAAATACGAAAATACATAAATTTCTGTCTACAACGAAATTATATTTACACAACACTTTACGATATTTATAAGACTGATATGTCGCTATTTGTTTTGAAATATTGTTCGGAATGTTTATTTTACTCTCAAATTTCAAATATAAGACAATAATAAGTTCAATTAGCGACTTTGAGCATGAACAGATCACTGGAAAGTATCACAAAATATAGAGGACCACGCCAGAAATGATCCTTTCACTATATAATTTTTTCACTCCACGTTACAGTCAGAGAAGCGTATATGAGAAAGTATGTGGAATGGTTTTGCACATATATACATAT
>NNCF01128987.1:296891-311600 GCA_002313205.1 Laupala kohalensis
ATATATATATATATATCCACAATTCTACACGTATTTTCTGTAAAGCTATGTTATATAAGATCGACAATTCGGAATAATTGTCGAATAAAACAATGTAGACGTTGCGTAAATACAGACAATGGAAGAACGCTTTGTGGAATGAAAATTAAAGAGAGAACTGGAAGGATAATGATTAGCAGAGCTAGCAAAGAAAACAAGAGAGGAACGGACGATTTGAGTTTGCACAAAGGAAGCGTCTCATTCTCTTCCGTTCTCTGAATGGCGAACAATATCCCGCAGTGCGGTATTAAAAAGTTCGTGTATTCCTCGTAAAAATTCTTATATACATTTACGTAACTCGTTTCACTCTTACTATCACATGCTCTCCATATGAGTATTAAGTCTCTATTAGTCCTTAAGCATAGTGTCAGGTAAAGGCTGAAATGTATTCTCTTCTAATATGTGAGTGACATAAAATATTCTTACTTTCGTTATCTATAAAATTCATTTACAAGAAGACAATAGTGTCTTTAGTGTAGTATTGACAAGAAAACAAAATTGTTCTTTTATTTTAGAGTTACGTACAAGTATACAATAGAATTCGCGATTTTAAAGATACATAAAAGCATAAAATAGTTTCAAGACAAGTTCAAGTATTCGTTTGTTCTATGAGGAGAAAGATACGTACATTGTGTACACCTATCCGTATATACATATTCATTGATCTGGAGAGCATTATATTCCGTGTTATCTCAATGTATTTTCTCTAAGAAACGTATCCTCATCTATGAATTATCTTCCAGGTGCTCATTGTTTGAATGTGCTATAGAAATATTACTTTTTCAACTTATTTTTGTCGGCTTCACGATGTGCCTGGTGATACATAGGTGCTGAATTTTTTGTCATGAAGACATCTTTGCCAGAGTTTTTAATGAACAATGGTCGGACTCTTGAATGTTAATATTTTTCATTTGTGTATCCTATTCAAATTACATTATCACTATTATTTATATAGTCGAAAGTTTTATGCATTCAAATCATCAGGTATTTACATCATTCCTTCTCTGATTTTTTTAGGTTTTGCAGGAACAGAAAGAAGTTTGAAGGATGAGTTGTGTGGAAGAAGATTCATTGCAAATTTAGTTTTGTATAAGATAGATTCTCAACACTTACACAAAAACCGAATTTCTTCAAAGTTCAACAAAATTAATAATTGATTTCAAACTTCAGGGAGGTTTTTTTTCATTATTGATTGATACCAAATGAGAGTAACACATTGTTTTAATTATAAACGTTTTAAAATGACTTTCCTGGCAATTTTAAATGCATCGCATGAAAATTTTATTTCTTAAAACTTCTTTTAATAACGGATATTATTTCCATGTACACAAATTTGTGTGTATTAAAACTTGGCTCCCGTAAACTAAAAACAATCAGGCTTTAACACGATGATTAAAGTTTCTTGCTGCGGCGTTTTAAGAAAGGAACATTTAACAGAATTCTCTTTGCATACTTATTAAACCTCAATTAATACTAAAAATGGTTAGCAAATGTGACAACTACTGCTATATGAGGGTCATTTTGTACTCAGTTTCTCAGATACTTTTCATACAGAGGTTTAAAGTGAGCCCGTTCCTTAAACTGGAGGGAATTGAAATGTACAATTCAAAATGTGACAACAAGTGTATATTCGATGAAAACAACTGAAATTATTTCCAAGTATGGTTTTATACTTATTTGTTTTAAACGGCGACAATATTTTATTTACGACTATCACCACCGATAAGTGTTAAACTTAATCCCTAATTACTATTTGTTAGAAAGGAATGTATTTAAGAGTGCTGGTCTAAATTGCGTTTTCATTTGTGGACATGACTCATGCGATAAGGCCTGCTCTTTCATAATTTCTCTTAAATACACAATATAAGAATATGTAATGTAAGAAAAAATATTACGCAATATAAGAAAAATATATTAAACTCAGTTTCAATGTTTTCAATGTTATTGGCCAAATTCGTTATTTCATTAAATTGGTATATAATGTTTCATCTGGTATATAATGTTTCATAAAAATATTAAATTACTGTAAATAGATTCTGTTCATTAGCTGTATCTGAGTTTCATGTTGGTTAATTACGGTGTTGAGGGAGGAAAAGGTATAGTAAGACCTATTGACTATATTTTCAACACCTGTCATAAAATTATTGTAATTTTTATGCCACCTCTGAAGATATTTCATTTATTATTATTTTTTGTACATTCTCCAGAAAATGACCCGAACAGACGTTGAAACGTGAAAATGTTTTACGTCTACTTAAAGTCATATTGAAAATTAAAATATAAGTATTTACATGAAATAAAAATTCGAAGTTCGACAGCGCTATGAAATACCTTTCTTGGCGATCCTGAAGGACAGACAAAACAATGCAACGTGGGAATGTTAAAATCCCTTAAGATTTTCCGTACCCCACACTGCGATGTCATTTGTCAGGATACAGCACTACACCTCCCGGCTCGGATGAAAAACAGATTACAGCTAGCGACTGTGTTACTCTGAGACTTTCCTGCCCGTAACCTTTGTCTTATACTGACATTCAAACTTCGGTCTTATTTTCTGTCTCGCTCTTGTTCGTTTTTTAGGAGACTCTGACGAAGGAATCTCTGTACTAATGAAATCGAGAACGAAGGAATTCTTTAATTAAATAAGAAAAGACATCTATCCGAAAGAGAACGGAAGACATCAAGAAGAACGATTAGAGACTTCTCGGCCATAGTACGTGGAACAGCCAAGGCAAGCAAGAACCAATAGAATTCCTCTTTCTGATTTTTTTTTGTAACTTTTAAAACTTGTATAACTTTTGAGCGACCTCAGCACTACATAACACTTTAAAGGAGATGTGAGAGAGTGAAAAGTTATCTTCCTCTTCTTTTCCGGCTGCTCGAGATTCTTTATATTACCTCAGCTCGATGTCATTTAGATGAAATTAGGAGTGGTGTTATTACCTGAAAGAACAAATAGTATATGCTCATCTGTTGCTTATCTCACTTATGTATACCCGTAATTGTCTCCTCTTCTGAGGCCCAGTGACTCCTTCACTCCTTCTGGGAGGCCACCAACGTAGAACGTTATGTCCAGGAAAAATAAAGAGGAAAGATAAAGCACTCCCAGATTAGGAGCAGTATTCCTTGCTATTGTCTACAAAACAATGCCTGCTTTCGCTACGGGCCTTAGTTGGAATTCTCGAGCAATCATCCAATATTTAAGCAATAAAGCGATAGCAGAATTAATTTATATTCCCATATATTATTATTGATATGACATTGAGATAAATTAAGCACTAATTTAGTTTCAATTTGTCGACACAAAAGCACATCAATCAAAAAACTATATTCTAAAAATAAGCATGTCCTTCTTTCTGTTTACTTCTCCCCTAAAATAAAAAGAAGTTAAACACTTCTTTAAGTACATGTTTAAAAGCTTTTCAATACTTCTACGTTAAATTGTGTAAATTACTTAAGGAAAAGAATATTCTTTTGTATCAATTTTGATTATTCTTAAAAGCATTGAAATTATAAATAAATTATAATTTCAATCCTTTGAAAATCAAATTGCAGTGAAAAGAAGAAGGTATTTTTTCTGTTATTGTCAGTTTATTGAAATTTATATTAAAAGCTATTTTAAAATTTGTAAAAAAAAACCGTTTTGTTCTAATACTGTTGCTATTACTCGTATCTTACGTCAATATCACAGACGTAAGATAAATCTAACGTAACTCTAAATCTTACAGAGGAGTATGTGTGTGTTGTATACATGCATTTACGGCGATGACAAAAGAGTAGGGAGACGCAAGAGGATGGGAGAACAGTGTTAAGTTGTATTCCAGAAACAATTTACCTTAGACCATCAGTAAATTGTGTACTCCATATAGGGCTCGATTGGTCGGAATCATTTGAAATGTCAAACAAAAAATAAAAAAATGTTAATGTGGAAAAGGGAAAAATTTGTTTCTCATTCGTTATGGTGTTGCGGCTTGTATGACAAATAAGCACACGAGTTGATTTAAAAACGAAAGTAAATATGATTGGGTATCCTGTCACAATATCTAGCGTCCGAAGAAATATTTCAATTTTTCGGGGAATTCTCAGCCAAAGCAAGTTGTTTATGACGAATTTTTCAAAAAGAACAGTAGGTAACTCAAAGTTGGTGGAAATGAGAAACAGAACTTTTTCATTCAGTGGCGACATATCTGGGGAGAAAAAGAAAGGAAAAAATAAGGAATGAGTAAACATCTCAAAATTCACGCAAAATTGGGTAATAGATGAAAGCAAGGTATGTTACTGAAAAGTAAATACGAAGATCGATACCCGATACTATTTAAAGTTGATAATCATTTCTGTATCCCATTGCATGGTCATAAACAATTTTTGATAGAATTCGTGTTAAAAATTATACGGCTGAAGAAATATTACATAGGCTTCAAAATCTTCTGACACCCCATATTTTCGGATCTTTAAGCACATCATACATCATATCGGGATCCAGATGGGATTTGCTACGTGTTGACAGAATTTTCCAAGCAACTCCTCTTTTTGCGTGTTCCTCCTAATTACAGAATACACCTAATTACAGTAATTTCTATTTCATTTTGTGCTGGAGAAACTAGGTATTTTTAAATTAATATTACATATAAATTTTATTTTATCCTATGATGTATTCAAATTTGTAATCAAAAGATTTTCATAGTTATAAGAAAGTATAGGAAAAAGATATAGAAGGTATAAGAAAGAGAGTTTTAATTCTGACCTTCAATTTTCTGCACACCAAGGACCTCATACTAACAAACAAGAACCACATTATTATATACTTCCTTTATTTAACCTTCACAGTTCATTTATATCATTATATCAAATTACCGAATTTGCATTCTAATGCATTCTGTATCGAAAACTGTAAATGAATTTTTCAGCAAACATTAGCTTTTCTGTGCGTACAGAAAACGCCAAAATGTTTTCTCCGGAATGTTATTTATTTTGATTTATATAAAAAAAACTTATTAATATTTAAATTTCTCAATATAGAAAAGTATGTTCCTAGCACAATTGTGGCAACAGTAATTTCATTTTTAATTTTCAATATTCGTACTCTTGTTCTTTGTTAAATCATTGTTCAGTTGTTATTGAATCGTTCAATACTTGTACTTGATTCGTACTCTTGGATAAAAGAAAGTGCTGAATGTAATAGGATTTAAACGTTCCGCTGAGCCATAAAGGAGCTAGACTGAATGCGACTTTAATTTTTCAATAGTGGTAGATTTTCTATATCATATTAATTTTATTATTATTATTATTATTATTGTCGCCGGATGTTCACCATAATATCCACAGTCGACCCCGTAACACGCTGGAAATGTATTTAACAGTAATAAGGTTCTTTGACTCACGGATGAGAATATCTACGGAACTTAGTACCCAGTTCTCTGACTCTTATATGTAAAGTGACATTATCCTGCTTAATTTAGTGCGTAAGGACTTAAATGTTATAAACAGAGAAAACAAGTGAGACACTATTCCAACGTATTCCAATGCAAAATAAAATTCGTTTATTATGTATGAGACTATTTCTTCATATACATAACGATTTAGGATGATCCTTCCAATTATGAATTCCTTCTAATGAATTCGCGGAATCCCGATGTCCAAACGGATTAGAAAGTTCCATACTGAGTGCAATTTTTATTTCCCGCAAAGAGTCAGCACCTAACAGAATTGTAAAGGAAAGTTGAACTCACACCAAGCGCGTAAAACTGGCAGAGTGGAATTCACTTTACGAAAATTCCACTCGTGTGGACTGTACCATTTAAACTAATGCCTCTTGTCTCCGTCCGCAGAGCCTGGTTCGCCTGAGGCACTAAGAAGTACTAAGTTCTTCCCGAGTGAATGGAGAAGAACCATGACAGAAAGAGAGCAGAAATAACTGATTCTCAGGAGATTTTGGCTGGAAAGCTTCTGCTATTCTAAAAAAGATAAGAATAATTTTTTATATCGGGATAAGGTATTTTGCGTTTAGGTCAAATAAAAACTAAACTATATTTTTACACTCCAACGTTAACAAATGTGTTGTTTTAATTATTTATGAAAACTAAAACTTATTGTATATATTGTATTAATTGTGCTGTATAATTTGTATTGCGTAATTTACACTATGGATCATTTTGTAATTTTAAGAGTAGTTGGTGAAGGGTTGGTACAACTGTGGCATTATATTAGTCATAGGAGTTGCTGGGATGTAGGTATTTAGGACTAGTATTATTTGAGTACAAGTGGGGGTAAGATATGATAAAATTGCTATGATGTTAGTATGTGTGAATGTTTGGAAAATTAATTCAATAACATATGAAAATAAGGAACGGTCTTACAATGTATGTGCACATTTAAAGTAGAAGTTTAGAAATGTATTAGGTACTATTTTATATTTGTATAGTGTAACATGTATTATGGTTGTAGAGGCGTAGTATAGGTATATAATATATTTATTACAAGAAATCCTTTGTTTGTTGCAAATATAACACACATGAAGATACAAATAGGTATCGAAACGTTGGCGTGGAAAAATTGACTTTCGTTCATATTTGACCGAAAGGAAAAAAAATCTCAATATGAATCCCGAGGTCAACAACAAGATGGGGGGGGTGTTAATGTTTTTATCATTTTATAACTTCTTATCCCTTTTCATATTGTTACAGAAAACAGTGATATTTTACTATTCTATAATTTTGTACGTAATTTATCTACAACGTTGCTATATTTTAAGAAGGAATAGTCATCGTCCCAACTAGTTAATTAATGTTTTAAATATTTTAGTCTGAATTTGAGGTAATAAGCTTGTTCTCTTTAAATTATTTTATGCCATATTTCTTACCAAATTTTACACAATAACAAACAAGCTCCAATATTTTTCCAACGATTGAAGCAAAGACATTTGCAAAAAACGGCTGCGGATACATTTAATTAAGAAGAAGAATCATCATTGTCATTTTGACCGTGAGTGTATTTATTCTTTAGGCTAGAAATAGGTGAAACCCCTAAGCAATAAACACATAATCCTTCATCTTCCTCACAAGTTGAGTTCCTTTATTCTCACTTAGTTCTTCCATCTTAGTTCTTCTATTCTTGATTTGCGTAAATCTGCTTCGTCGCTATTTATTTTCACTTATCTTGTACTTATATCATATACATGAAGATTCACACATCGGTAAAAAAAACAATAAAATGATCTCTTCTCGTAATGAAACAGCTATACAAATAATAATTAGAATGATTTAGAGATGCAACTTATGTTGTCAATCAAATAAAATTATCTAACGTCCAGTTCACAATTTATTGGCCATTCGAAAATCTACCCTTCGCGAAAATCTTCTGCGACCTTCTCAACGTTATTTTTTCCAAATTTCCGATAAAAATTGTCATTGCTTCAATTACTCTGATTTCAATCGCTCTCAAGGGTTTCATTGTCAATACTATTTTTCTTTTAAATAATTTAAAGGATATAAATGTTTTTAATAATGTAATGGAAGTCCATTCATAGAGAACATTGTGTTTTTTCTCTTTTGTTCATAATTTCTTCTCTTTTGTTCATAATTTCTTAATGTGACGTATACACGAAGAATATTTCAAAATATTGAGGTTATAAATATCTGACGCCTCATTTTCTAAAATCAGGTTTTTGATTGGGTATATTTATGGTTATAATAGACAGTGATGGTAGATGAATAACGCTAAATTCGCCCAAAGTAGAAAGTACAGTAAAAAATCCTTTCCGGTGATTATTAACTGATCAGAATAATTTTCAACACTTGTTTATTTTGAAACGGTCAATCAACCTTTGTTAGGTCACTTGCGATAGATTGACCAAGTTCTTCAGCAAAAGAATTTTGTTTCTGTCCTTTTGTTCGAAAATACAGAAGAAATTTCTAGCTGTTTAGAAATTATCCGGTAATGTTTTTCAACTTGTTTCATTTACAATATATAATTATTTATTAAATATTTTTAATGTCAACGATGTATTTTTTATTTTTTATTAACTATTTGTATTACTGTATAATATGACTTTCAGTGTAAAATAATATATGTACTTTTTTCTTTGAATCAAAGAAATACATTGAAACATGTGTATTTAGAATAATAAATAAACATAAAAATAATCTGGTCTAATTTTCACCGTTCCCCATTTTGCAAATCTTCAATCCGTACCCAGGAGTCCCAGCGTTAGTGCGCTTCCAAATTTGGTTGAATTTCTTTGGTACTGGATACCTTTTTTATGTCACGTAGCGCCATCGTCATGCTGTTCCTAGTATCTTTTCGCCCCTGAAATGCCTCTCGCTCGAACCTCTCTCCCAACGCCTCTCTTACATGTGCCCCAGAAAGGGTTATTCGTAGAAAAGTCTATTTCGTGAAGAGGGAAGTTGATCACAATTGATTACAAAATGGCGAAACCCTACCGGAATCAGTTGCGATAAAAAAACTCGAAGTAGACCATAATGTGCTGTTTAACTTGTTTCTGAGATTATAAAAAAACGTTATCTTCTTATTAAAACTGACAAATATACATTATCAAAAGAAGTTATGATCATTAGAAATTACTACCTGACGAGATGTTACAAAACCGTGTCCACACACATCTTGCAGGTGATAGCACGAATATTACCCATCGACCTACATGTGCAAAAAAATAAATACATGTAGATATTGCAACAGAAACGACAAATAGAAGTTAATGGTGACATGATAAAGAACGAGGACAAATGTGGAAGAAGGAAACTGTTTGAATATTTACTGCAAGGATGGTAAAATCGGTGGAACACAACAGATAATGGACGAGGACAATATATGTGCCAGGACGAAGTTGGTACGAGACTAGTTAGTTAACAGGAACAGAGACTAAGTACTTATTATTAGAGGAATATTTAAATAAAATATGTTTAGTGCGAACTGCAGCAGGGTATAGGAATAAACAGCACAGTACACAAGATACTAAGGTCCTCCGTATTGCTATTGCTAAGGACACGGGGTAACCAAGGTCAGAAGAAATGAAAAAAAAGAGACAATGCAACAAAAGTGAAGTATAAGTCTGCTATGTATTGATTTACGTGACATTTTTCTCCAACTAAAATACTTCGCAAAAATATATTAATACGCATAAGAGTAATCAATTGTAAATATGAACGTTATTTTATCAACATGAAAACTGATTCGTAACGATGCAACTAAATCATATATTCGCATTAAACTTGTGCATCGAGCAGAGCATATGCAACCGGCATACGACTTTGTAGAGTCGTAACGTTCAGTTTACTTCTTAGTTACGTTGTTTGCATGAAGTATACAAATTCAATGGTTGTAGTAAATGAATGTGTGTGTACATATATACAATTATGTAACAATTATTCTTAGTCTCACGGTTATGTTTCAGTATGTATATGTTTGTTTTTATACACTATGAAGTTTTACACATTATCATTTTTAGTTTTACAACTATCAAACTTCTCAAAATAATCGTTTGTTGTAATAACATGTAAATAATGTACTTCTCAATACTGTATTTCGATTATAGCAATTTCCTTCACAGTTACATCACGTACTTTTGTTCGACAATCTTTCGGAATAATGCGATGTATTCTTTCTATCATTTCGGAACATCTTTGTATTCATCAGAAGCACTCCGTTTAAATACATTTATCCAAAAACAAATAGGCTCCATCGGTGGTCCAGAGCTTCTTTAAATAGAGTCTAATCAATTTTGATATTCACTCCAGTCCAATGCTTTAAATAGAAATTTTCAATCATTGCACGAAACTCTTTTTCTTTTCCCCATTGTGTAAAACATTCACCTTAACTTCTGATTCAGCCGGTTGTCAAACACCACAAAGCTTCGTCTCCACCTGTAAATTGCAGAGGATAATTTCTAGAGCGACGCTCACTAGCTGAAGGCATTAAAAGTTTATATTTTATGTAGTTATGAGAAACTTACCTAATTGATTGAAGGAATTATATAACCTTGACATATAAAAGGAAATTAATTAAAATGAACGAATCAATTGAACAATTAATGGAATGAATTGCAATTTCTTATACGAGTTTGTGGTAAAATACTCCAGAAAATTTACCCAGGCAATATGCCTCAAGCCTAGTTCCTCACTTTGTGAATGAAAAGTGAAAAAACAAACCCAAAAAATTATTTTCAACTTGCATGTAAACACACCTTTAATATTTGAGTAAAGGAACGTACTCTTTAATAGTGGCTATTTCTTGGAAACTCGCCAGTATCTCTTCAACGTTCCCTACTGCCTTCTCTAAAATTCAACTAAGAGACAAGCGAAGAACGGGCCCTCGATCGCCGGTTGTTTGATGCGGGGGAAAGACCTCTGCGGGACATCGCGATATCAACATGCTTACGGAATCCTTTCATCTCTCCCCCCACCCATGTACAATTTCCAACTTACCGTGGTTCAGGATTTTTCAGTTCTCTTTCCTGTGTTTTTCTTCTTTTCAATTATCTCGGAGTTGATTTCAATGAGTTTTTAATTATATTTAACTTAAGATATTTCATTTGTCTCACAGTTTCCATCCACCAATCATTCCATATGTTTACTTTCTTTTATAGTTTTGTCCAGCTTCTCAAATACATCCACATGATAATGTCATTTTTTTTACTTGAAAAATCGTGCTCGCTCTCACTTCTTGAAATTTTGAATTAATTGTTGTTCCTGTAAATCGGAGAATGCTGATGTTAGAAAATATTTCACATTAATATTGAAAAAGTTTTAAGATTTATTTGCTACAAAGTGATGTGAATTCTAAGTCATGTAATCTGTTATTCTAGAATTCGTTCAAAACATTTTTTTATTTGTGCAATAATATTAACAATGTTGCATACTCCTTACTTAGTTGATATTTCGTCTTCTTATTTTTTTATTCTTGTCCATTTTCGTGTTAACTAAGTAACTATTAACTTAAATTTATTCATGTCTTCAAGTTCCATCACCCAAGCTCTTTCCATCTCGTCAGTTTTTTGCTCCCCAGCTTCTCCTCCAATTCTCCACGTTTGTTCCTATTTGCCTCTCATTCCCTGGCGTCTTGACATTCTCCACCAACCTAATGATTTCCCACTTGTATTCTGCGGTTTCACATTGTCTCATTTTCTCTTTCTACAAACCAACCATTCTTCACATTTTCTCAACCACTTCGCCCTCGTTATTCTTTGAATGTTTATTCGTGTCTCTCCTGAAAACATCTGAATCATCAATCTTCTCTGTTTCGTCTTACCTAATTATCATTACATCCCTCTTCCTGTACATTTTCAAGATTCTCCCAGTTTCTCAATTGTTCGTCACTTGACGGGTTCCCTCATCAACGGTGCCCCGATAACGGCAAGTGCGAAGGGATGGGAGATAGAGAAACCCTAAAGGGTGACTTGAGTCTTCGTCACCCAAGTGCCCGCTAGAAGCAGTTCTTCTCCCTTCCATGTATTTTGCTCACGCCCAGTGACCTCGACGTCCGCTTACACGGATAAAAGAAAGAGAGAGGTATTTTCTCACAAAGGATTGTGTGGTCATGAGACGCGAGTGGGTAGTGTCGGCGTTTCTGCACGCGAACTTCAGAGTGAACTTAGCGCTAAGAACACCCTTATGTTTCCAAGTCAAGAGTCTTCTACCAGATGCTATCGCAAGTCAGCTTCACAGGTCAAACGATTCTATACTAGAGTTGAGAAATGGATTTTGTAAAACCCATGGAGAGGGAAAACGAATTCAGAATAGTCTTATTACATAGAATATTCTTCAGAAATATAAAGAACAACATGTATCGTACTGAACAACCTATCATGTTGCTGTTTACCAAATATTTATAATGATATAAAATATGAATGAAATTGTGAAGAATTCATCTGTTTCTTTCTATGGAAATAACTGGGATGATTCTAGCTAGTTCTATAATGCAATCGCACAATCATGCTTGACGTTCTTCCCTCATGATCTAATACTATAGCGAAATGCATATATCACGCCCGAAGAGGATTTATTATTAATATACTTCGTTATCTTGCGTGAATGTCGATATGTAGAAATCATACTTAATAAAAATTGCTTTTTTCGTACAGTCATGTTTGTTAAAATAAAGTTTACTTTAACAAACGTAATATTGATTATTTTTTCAAATAATAGTAAATAATATATGTTTTCAAATTTTATCTTCATTGTCTTCATAGATACAGAAATTGTCAAGACTTGTGCTCGTCGCATGATAATCGTTATAATTGAACTCCTTCAGATTAATTTAATCTTATTTTAGGAATTAAAACAATCTTTAATTTGGTCATGGATCATAGTCTCAAGATTTTAGTTTCAATATTGCCTTCGTTGACCAAAAGAGCTCTTGAGACCCTCTCTTAACTTAACAACGAACGTTAACGAACGTGTATTTCCCCATTGGCTTCCTTCTACAAGGTGAATTCGACCCAAATTGCACAAACAGTTTGAATTAGACTACCTGCGTGTAAACAATGTGGAATCAATATTCACATTTCGAACTCGGAGCATGAGAAGCAAGGAACACAAATTACAGAACAACCGACTGAATCATATTGAAACCACTGAGAAAACAATTGCGAGCGGTGTTTATAATAGGTACCGTTGCTATGGTGGCAGGGACATCGGAATGGAGGGGTGTGGAGATAAGGAGGGAAAACAGAATACGGGTGGTTGAAGTAACGCGGCCCACGCATTGACTGGCACCCATGCCACCAGAACGAGTTGCGAGCCCCTTGGGAAAGTAACGGACGGCGATGGTGGAGAGCAAATTTGCGTTCTCTGGAGGTGGGCAATCAGTAGACTGTCTGAATCGACGCGGAATTGCAAACAAACAGACGGCGTGGGAACATGAGGTTGAGTAACGTTACAATAGTTAGGTGACTGAACTACGGGCAATTAACATTCCGTACAGCTCGATGAGTAACTTTGTTATAAAATAACGTCACTATTTCCTAAACATGAAATGCGTGAAAAAAATTGGGAAGAGGTAAACAGACAAACTACTGCACTATATATTTGCCCTCGCTAGCTCTTGCGTCAATAAAAACATCAAGTGTGTTCGTACTATTTTTAATCAAGTGAAAACAACATACAGGGTTCCTTGTTAAAGGAAAACGCATATTACAAAATAACATTGACTTAATTATCACTGATACATATTTAATTAACACTACCATGCACAAAACACAAAAAATCACACGTTATCACACACAACATTGAAATAAAATCTTTTAAAGAATTTCTGGTAAAACATTAATTAAATTAAGAAAGTCATCATTATTGCTCACTCTTCTTTTTACCCTCATTAAGAATACAATCACAAAAGTTATCAGCGTGGGCTATTACTATTCTGGTTTGTTGCACTAGATCTTCTCGCCGCCACTTAACATCTATTACTGATCGCAGCCAGTATTCTCAGGTTACCTTTTCATTGATGATCAGATCAGTCTAAAAGCGTAGATGAAGATTGGAATGCCATTGATTAGCATCGGCTCGTGCGGTGCGTCCTTCCTCGCACCTGTCAGTCGCCGATTCAGCGTTCAAAACCAGCCTTCTCTGGAAGTTGCCGAGTCTGCCTGGAGCTTCTCGTTCTCGGAATTTGCAGCGTTCACCGTCATAATACAGTTCTTTTACAAACCAAAACATTTGATCACCACTTGTTACAAACCAAAACATTTGATCTCCGACTAGTTCTCGGATAGATGATTAACGTTGAAACTTTGAAAACTCCACATAATTTGGAATAAGATCAAGTTATCAATTAAGAATAACTTGTCCAAAACTTCAAGACCTAGAGGTCAAGAATAATGAAGAAAATCTTGAAGTGATCTCGGAATCATTGGATCTCGGAATGATTCCGAATGTTCTACTCAAATCTGAACGAATGTGTTCGAAAATACTCGTCTAATCTTAATAATCGAAGTCATGTTTTATTACATCGGTCCCCACTCTGTCCCTCAGAAGCCAACTAACGTGATACATTAAAAAAAACATGTGACTATTTTTTGCCAATCATGTCAAATTTTACATTCCACGCGGAGTTGTCGTGATTGGTTGAATTTAGAACGACAAGTGCTTGTTCCTAGCCACTCAGAACGTTCCTTCCTAGGAAATTTCCTCACTTCAATGGTGTTTTTACAACTGACCTCTCCGTAATTTTACCCTAACGCTTTTTAAAAATAATAGAAAACTTAATTTAGGAAACTTTCGAAGCTTTAACTACCGCTTCCTTGTCTTCTTTTCCAACCGTTCCGCGACGCACGCCCACGATCGCTGTCTCGTGATGTACATTAACTGTCCATAGACAATTCTCAAAAGCTGAGGGTCGAGCCCCCTCACACCCCCGCTCTCCAGGTCGCTATCTATTGTCATCCTTTTAATTTGTAATGGGCTTCTGCCTCTCTTCACACGCAGGATATGAATTTCTCTTGCAACTGCACTTTAAAACCCCAAAATCCGTCGCTAACGCTGACCTTGTTTTCAAAATATTTCTTGTAATATTCCGTTGCTTCCCAGTTTAAAACTAACGACGCCATCCATTGTGTGTTAGCAAATAATAAATTCGTAGTACTCAGACACTCTTCCTATCGCTGAATTTTTATGACCGTCCTCCGAACAACAAAATACGAAACTCTGCGCCCTTCAC
>NNCF01128988.1:0-10003 GCA_002313205.1 Laupala kohalensis
GGCGAGTCACACGGGGTAGTTTTCTAGTGCTTTATGCGTGTGAAGGATTGTACTTTATTAATATGTAGAAATAGCGTTTCTACAACACTACCGCCGATTGAGGAAAAAAACTTGTCATGAGTTTTTTTACTTATTAATGCCAGATTCGGATCTGACATTTTTTCCAAGAAAAAAGTGCTCAATCGTCGCCTTTCTTATTCCTTGCGTAACTATTGTGACGTGGATAGTTAGCTTGGATGTTGTTGGATGTGATGGCTTGGACCAGGTCCATGGTGGTTGCAAGGTGGTTAGCGAATGGGGATGTTGATGCTGGTGGGGCAAGTAGATGACGACGATGCTAGAAGAATGCAGGGTCTGGAAGTTTTGAACTGGACGTGTAGAGCCGGACCAGGGTAGCAGGTGGCTCCTTGCAGGATGTGAGTGGTGAGGAGATGGCGGCTCCTTGCAGGATGCAAGTCGTGTGGAGATGGCGGCTCCTTGCAGGATGTGGGAGGTTCATCTCGTCGGCAGTGGACATCTAGGTTCGTCTCGTCAGCGAAAGGAAACATTGTGTATGTTAGTTTAGAGTTTTTGGGGGGTTTGCCACACCAGGAGATTGGAGAGATTATGACGTTGGATTATAGCTTGTTTCAACTCCATTAGTTATGTCTGTTGCAACTCAAAATGTGCTCTTCCATTTGGGATAGTCATGCGGATGCATGGTTTCTCTGTCCATGGTCAAGTTCACTTCTGTTGGCACATTCATAGTTATGAGGTGTGAAAGAGGTTTTTCCATTTGCAACTGGTCCGTAGTTTTATAGCATGAGGTATTTTATGTGAGTAGTGACTCGAAATTTCACCATCCATGATAGTCAGTCAGTGTTGATTCACTGCATGGAATAGTTTATTTCTCCGTCGCTACATACATATTGGCCTTGTGATACAAAAATAGTTTCCACATTTAAAGTAAAGTGGTTGTGGAATTTTGGTGGTTACGCGCGTGCTACATATACATATACAATATAATGATACAGAAGTCGTGACCTGTTGACCAGTGTTGAATGTTGCTGGCAGTTCTGGTGGGTAGGTCTTTCATCTGATGGAAGAAAAGGAAAACACGATTAGTTATATATATGTGAAATATGTACGAAATGTTGACCGTGAATGCTTTCAATGATGTTGCCATCTTCTCCTTTTGTCAGTTTGACAATAAGATTCTGCATTCGGTCTGCGCGCTTGGCATTGAGTTATGTTTTTCTTTACGTTGTGCTGTATAAGCAGAAAAACGCAGGTTTGCCATCTGCGTGTATGTTGTGCTTGCGGAGAAGTGAAGCGAAGTCCTTGAAGAAGTGGTCTTCTTGTTTGAGTTTGCTGTGGGTTCGGATGATGGGTTCATGTTTTTTATGTGCTTGGGCTGCGTTCTGCTTGCGTGATCTAGCGATAAGAACGGCTTGTCGTTTCGTTGGTGTCGAGAGTGTAGTCTTGGCTTGTTTGAGACTTGTTCGATTCACTTTCGTGTGTCCTTCATCGAGTATTTTCGATGTCGTTTTCGATTTTAATCTATTGGGATGTACTTGTATTGATCCGCAAGTAGATTTCTTAAGGATTGATTTTGGAGGCTGTGATGTAGACGGCTTCAGTACGTCGCTTGTTTTAGACGAAAAAACGGTTGGCATGCGTGTCTGATCAGCAGTGTGGGAGACGTTTGAAATATCACAGTGGGCCTAGACAACGGAATTGTTTATTTTCTTGAATGTACACGGAGTCGTGCAATGTCGAGCTTCCGCGCCGAATTTGGAATAGTACCAGCACATTTATTTTGTTGGATTTCATCGTGCGTGGATGAACATGTCGCTGGGTTTTTCTAGTGATGCTGGCGGCTGTAGCGCGTTTGTTTTGGAAACCGCAAGGGGCTGAACAGCGTTTTGCGTGGTTACCAAATGTGGTATGATACCAGCAAATGTCTGATTGTGGGCTGGATAAGCGTTGCTGTACATTTCGTTGGAATAACGTCGTTTGTAACTCTGCGACTTGCTTGGTGAGGGTGTCCAAGGTTTGAAGGATGTATAGGATTACTGGATCTGCGGGCGCTGTCGTGTTTACATTGGTGGCTGTGACAGCTTCTGCGACGGTTTGGGCTACTTCGTCAATAGTACTCGTTTTGTGGGAAATGACAGGAGTAATTGCGACGGTGGTAGTGATTTCCGCGTCGAGAGTGCTCGAAGAATCAGTTATTTCTACAGTCTTGTTCGGAGTGACGTGGATAGCGTCTACTGTATTAGACGTAGGAAGTATTGCTTTGATTCTGTCGGCGAGATCCGCTTGTTCAGACAGGCTGTGTTTTGCGTATCCCGATGTCAGTATATCTCTAATGGTGGTTGGTAGTCCGTCGAGCCATATTTTTGCTAAAGACGTGTCATCTTGCAGTTGGGGACGGAGATACTGGAGACGGCGAAGGAATTCTGATGGTGAACGATCACCAATGGTCTCAGCAGATAGGGCGTCGTTGATTGAAGTTTGCGAGTACGTGTATCGATGAATTAAGAATTGTTTAAGACGTTCATACGATTCGTTGTCGTGTGGTGTCAGTAATTGTGGATCAATAACATCGATTACGGATTGCAAGCTTGGAATAATGGTCACGTATTTTAGAAATGGGGAACTAATTCCTCGCACATAGAATTGTGCTTCCGCGTACGCAAACCACTTTTTCGGATGAGCCTGCCAAAAATTAGGGAGGGGTATTCTTGAGGTCGAGTCTGGCGAAAAAGTGGTGAAAAGTTGCAAGTTTTCAGTAGACATAGTGAAGTAGTAGCAGATTGACTTGTCTGAATTGAAACTAGTGGCAAGCTACTAAGCAAAGCAGAACTATGTTACGCAAAAAAACTAACTGGAAATACAAATTACATAGACATGGGTTAAACAACAAGGCATGTAATATATGTTGGAAGACAAGACATGTAATATAGTGAGCGCGAAAAAATTTTAGGTTAGCAATTTGATTCCAATGGGCCAAAAAATTTTCGCGACTTGGGTTGCACAATTCAATTAGCACGTTTAGTGAGTGAATTATGACCAAGAATGTTACGTGAAGTAAGATAGGGTCACCATCTGGTTATATTGAACCAGAAAATTGTATTTTTTTATCAGAAGACTGCGATTATTTTATCTGGTGCTAGTGTTTAGCAAAGTCAGATCAGAAGATTGCGTTGATCAAATCACGGAGGGGAGTCAACAGTTTATTTATGTTGCGAGGAGTGAGATTTTGTTGTATTTACAACGAAATCTCTTCCTTCACAAAATAAATAATTTCCAAGTTGGTTCTTCAAAGAATAAGGTTTTATTACGGAAATGAATGAACGTGTCTTGGGATAAAACAAGTGAGGTTGACACGACACGACAGGTGGTTAATTGAACGCTCCGCTTGAATTAGCTTCTCACGTATATAATCAAGTTGCGGCGTCGGCGGCAGCAATGCACGGAACCCAGTGCTCTTCTGCGTAGCGGTACCGCCAGTGGAAAGCTTGGTCGTGGTGTCTCTCGCGTCGGGCTTCGAAGTCGCAGTCGCCAAGGTTTGGAGGATGAAATTTCCTCAGCGTCAGGGCGTTGTCGGCGTTGGACTTCGAGGATCATTTTGGATGTGAGTCTTCCGGATGTAACTTCTCCGGGGTTCAGCGCCGGTGAAGTCTAAAAGTATATCGTTAGGATAAGGTTTCTCTAGACTTCGGCGTGGTTGAAGTTCAGCGTTGAATGCTTTCTAGGCTCGTTGAAATATGTGTCCAGAATTGTAGAAATACATATTGTCAGAATTTGCAGAAGTATATCGCCAGGATATGATTAGAATTCAGCGTAGGAATTCGGTATGGACGAAATTCAACTTAGAACGTTTTGTAGCTCATGCGCAGCGATGGTGTACTCCAGTCGAGCGTAGCCAGGATAATAAAAGTTTGGTTGCTATCAGATTGAGTTTCAACAGAAACATATGACTGCCTGGGGGCTTAACACTGTCTCGTAGTTCATTCCTTAAGGATAATAATCCTAATAGGTCGTGCGAGGGGCAGGTTAGTGAGTGCCGTTATGTGATCGCAGTCGAGACGACATGTTTCATGGAGTCTTCTATATTTGTTTACCGTTTCGAAGGTTCCGTGGTTTGAGGTTCTCTTGTATAGAGGGCCTTGGAGATCAGTAAACAATTATGGCGAGCGTGTGACCTTTTTGTGGCGAGTCACACGGGGTAGTTTTCTAGTGCTTTATGCGTGTGAAGGATTGTACTTTATTAATATGTAGAAATAGCGTTTCTACAACATTTTCAGTACGGGGTTCCTCACGAGTTGTCACTCTCTTGCATGTATAATTCGTTTTCTATTAGAAGAGGTTTTTCATATGTTTATGTTTCCATGCTGCTCCACTGCTAGATAGTTTATCATTCTCGGATAATTATATATAATACTTAAATCAAATTTTAGTACTTCTTGTGCTTTAGTATGAAAGATTATGTTATATACCGAAATCCGATCAAAATTCACGATAAAAAAATATATAAAGATACGTAATGTAAGATTTGATTATTCCAGTGATTAAACAATAGGAATCAGCCTTGTTCTGGCATTGTAGATACGCAGAACGAGCGACGGAGCGGGGAAGGAGTGCCTCCTCACTCCACTAAATTTAAAAGGCCACCGTTGAGAAGTGCGGGCGTGGAAAATAACGCGCAGTTCGCCGACAAAAGAGACACACAATTCGAAGGGTGCAGTAACCCACGCTGCAGCAAGCTAGGACCTGTCGGAAAAAGGGTTTATGAGTGCATAGAAATCGCAGGCAAGCGGAGGTGTGGGTAGATGACCCAAACGGTCGTTCGACTAGGGGGAGTTAAAGAGACGCGCCGGCACAAAATAAACAATATACGTCTTGTTTAAAAGACCGTTTCAAAACAGCAGTTGAATAACGTTCGAATATACACCCAAGGATTGGCCCACGAGTAACAAAATACACTCAAAATCTCCAATCGGAACTGATGCACGGGAGGGGGAATGTCTATGTCATTGGAAGCAGCGATCACGTGTTAATTCAAAATTTGAGAAGTTTGGAAGAGAAGAAAGGGCGTAAGAGGGGAGAAAACCCACTTATGGAACTGAAAATCATCCTTTGACACACTTCGAGATTTTTTTGTGAGCAGAGCACTTTTAACATTACGGCATTCAGAACACTTAGATATTTTTCGAGACGATTCTGAGCACTTCGGCACTTTCAGATTTTTTTTAACGAGAACACGGCACTTTTAGATATTTTTCGAGAGCACTGGTCCATTCTGAGCACTCCGTGCACTTCTAAAGTTTTTTAAACGAGACGGAGATGTTTCGTGAGCCGAGACTGTTAAATATTTTTGTCAATGTTGTCTGATGGTTTAGAAATCAGATTCTAAATTTGATAAACGGGATGTATATTTGTGTGGAGAATCTTTCCAATCGGTGGGCTCTTCCGAGACGCCGTCACTAGCAGCTGAAGTCGGAAAATGGTGATTCGGGTCCGCGCTACGCCTGAGGGCACCCAGGCGCCGTAGCTTGAGGGAGACATTCACCACCGATTGAGCCTTCGTGGCGTGACGTCACCAACCAGGGATCGCTCTAACATCGGAGCCAGGCCGGCTTCCCGTGAGGTCAAGGCACCCTGCACTCACCACTGCAGTGCTTGATTTGTCATCTGGATGAGGTATTTTTACGACTGTTGGTTGCATCCAACACTTATCGTCATGCGCTATTGCGAGAAGACGATTGCTGTTTTTATTGTTAAAAGGCGCCCAGAACTTTGAACTTTATGACTTGTGTAGAGGGGTCATTTATCAAGGAAGAACACCGTCTAATTCCGTCTTTTAAATTAATCATAAATGTAATTGCTCTTTCAAGAAGCGAAAGTTGTTGACACTTCAGTGTTTCTTTTGTTACTGAAAGAAAAATTATCTTAATGTTGTTTTTGAGAGGTTAAATTTGTTTAAATTCGTATTTGTTGTAGAGAAGCCGAACTCGGCGGTAATATCAGTGTGTTTCATATTTATGATAGCATGAAGTTACGTGTGTTTTGGGGGATAGCATGAGGGTCTTTTTATTGTATGTGTGATTTATGTTCATTAAAGTTAATAAGTTAATTTGTCATGAAGCGTTTTCCTGTCTTTGGAACTTCGGTATGGTACTTTCCCTTGATTAAATAATACGAACCCAATTACAAGTGGACCCCTGAGAAAGAGCTAGTCGAGGCATATTAATTTTCAAATCAACTGAGGTCAAATAATATTATTATAAACAAAATTTTCGTTCTGCCTCAGTAATGAGCATCTAATATGCCCTATTCCTCAGTAATGTCTCTGAGAATATTTAAAACTATTAAAAAACACTATTGGGGAGGTCGAAAAATGGAGTTTTTTTAAAGTTAGAATATTTAAGTTAAGTGATAAATATACTTTTAACAATAGCATATAATAAGATAAAAATCATAACAATTTCGTATTAATTTTTAAACTTAATGGACATTTTTACATGATAAATAATTTAAATTCATTTTCGAAACTGATGAATAAATCGTAAAAAGGACCGCTGAATAAGCAGACCCGAGCGTGGGATACGGGTCGGGGGGGGTCATCTCATGTCTGTGAAAAGACCGAGACTCAGCACCTTCGCGTGAACGAAGAAGTACGACAAAAGATACCTGCCTCTCTCTTGCAATGGTAGGATTACTCTACAGACTGCCGATCTAGAAAACAGCGTTTCACTGAAGATTCATTGCTTTGCTTCAGTGTATAAGTTTTTCACTTTGCGTGATCAAGGTCGGAGGTGAATTTTGTATCTCGTTTCTTTTTCCCATGTATCACCGTGCGGGATCCTGCGTGTTTTTGTATTAGTTTTTTACCCGATTTGTGAGGAATTAATCAATTTTACTGTGATGACAATAGCTTTTGCGTTTCTTGTGAGTCATAAACTCTTAGATATGACAAGTGGATAGTGCATTTTTTTTATATTTAAAATTTAAAAATTAATGTAATAATCAAAATATCATGTGATGTGCAACGGTAGTGGATCGTCTGAGAGTCTGATAAAGCGTCAAGCGCTGGTGCGTTACAGCGAGCGGTTTAAGGTAAGAATGGGAAGTGAAAAAAAAACTGTCGTTTCTCGAATTTGTTCGTTGATATTGGCTTCTTTAATACAAATCTTGTTCACGAATATTTGCAGTCATGCACACCTACAAATCTTTACTCATTACAAATTATACATAATTTTTCTTGAGGGTTTTCATGGCCTACGCTTCTTAAAATCGAGAGACAAATCTGCTAATTGCCTCATCCTCTTGCTTTATATATCTTACAAGTGACGTAGCAGACATGTATCTAAGGTGCTTGTCCAGTGAAATAATTCGATGAAATGTAAGGAACCGCGAAATCTTAGTTTAGTGCTTATGAATCTGAATATATATGGAATCAGAGTATGGTACTTTGAAAATTTAAAAATTCAAACTCTATTCTTCTACTTTCCTAATTTGTAGCTGCTGAAATATAAATTAAACCCTAATTATGCATTGTAATCTCATTTAAATTTATCCTTTATCAGTAAAATTGACATAATGATGAACAGTCATTTTACTTTCTCATACACGTGGTCTAGAGACAGTTATGTGACCAAGAAAAAAATCGCGAGATTTTGACAGAAATATTCATTTCTAGTGTCTCTGATACCATTTTTTAACTCGACGTGCGTAATACCGTATGTCCTGTAAAATATCGGAAGACGGCTGACTATCTCCTTCACTGAACCCTTTCTTCGTTCCCATACGTCTTCACCAGTTGCTCTCTGACACATAACCTTTCACTCAAACCAACATCCTTTCCCTTCGCTGTCGGAATGATTCACTTTTTGGATATTTCTTAGTGATATTTTTTACCGTGCATGTAAGAGACAAAAATTAGTTTTATTTTGGATTCTGCGCAAAATTTAAAGAAAAATGGTACCAAACAATAGCCATTTTCAAGCAATCACTTTCCCTTCATTTTATACGCAGAAGATTAAATTACTGTTGTCAACACACTACTGGAAAATAAAAAAGAACATCATGAATTCGTGGACCCACCAGAAGGAAATTTTATTGACACATTTTCCAGGACGTATACAACAAACGATCACACCGACAGAGCCATATGCATATGAGTATAGGCGACAGGGCGTGCGAAATGTCAGAGTTAGTACCCTGTAATCTCTCCTTTTGCAGAAATGCAGGCCACAATTCTCTCATGGAGACGATCGTAGAGGTGACGAATGTAGTCTTTCGGAATGGCGTGCCATGCAATTTGTACCTGATGCCTCATTTGGGACAGATTTCCTGACGGTCTTGCAGAGCACGCAATATGACGTTTCATCCAGTCCCAAACATGCTCAATGGCGGACAGATCTGGGGATCGTGCTGGCCAGGGTAGTTGACATACACCTTGGAGAGCAAGTTGGATGGCACGGGCTGCATGTGGACGTGCATTGTCCTGCTGGAAAAGGATATCGCTTTGTTGGTGCACGACTGGTTGAATGATGTTTTGGATGTACCGTGCACTGTTAAATGTTCCCTTTACGATCACCAAAGAAGAACGGCCATTGTAAAATATGGCTCCCAACACCATGATGCCAGGTGTTGACCCTGTGTGTCTCTGTCTTATACACTCCAGGTGTTGTCGCTCACCTGCACGACGCCACTCATGCAAACGACCGTCATTGGCACCAAGGCAGAAGCGACTCTCTTCACTGAAGATAACAAGTCGCCATTCGTTCTTCCATGAATGCCTATCGCGACACCACAGAAGGCGTGCTGCACGATGTTGGGGCGTAAGCGCAAGACGACCTAACGGCACACATGATCGTGGCCCTGCTTCACGGAGACAGTTGCGAATGGTTCTCGCTGACACCCCCGGAGCAACAGTGCCTCTAATTTGTAGTGAATTCACGGTGCGGACCGATACGGCACTTGACGTGCATCTGTGCGTCGTAGCTGTCCGAGCTCAGGCTGACGGGCAATTGCAACTTCTTCTGACCACCGGCGACAACATCGATGCACTGTGGAGGACTCTCACCCCACGTGTTGCGCAATTCTGCGGTATGACCACCCAGCCTCCTGAAGACCCACTATACGCCCTGGCTCAAACTCCGTCAATTGCACAAACCGTGCACGTTTACGCTGTCGCGGCATCCTAATAATGTTGCAGAGACAGATGGAGGTCAGTTTGGCGAGGGAAACTAGCTGCTATTGACTCTGAAGGTCAGAAACTGCTGCGTAGCTAGCAACATTCCAAGGCTGATAACGTGATTCATGGTATGCACGCAGCGCTGCGCTTTTCATCATCGCATTAACTGCCCTCTCGTAGGGTTTTGTGCAACTTTGGTATTTCTCAGTTATTTTCAGTACGCTCTTTTTTCATTTTCCAGGAGTGTAGGTTGCAGGAAAATGGTTGCTTTGTTTTTTGTAAAGTTAGTTTGCGTACTATATTGATAAGAGAGAAAGAATGTGCATTGGTTCTACAACAGGTTTTCATATGAAGTTAGGGTAAATACGGGGGATAAAGTTGTAAAATATTTCTAAATTTTTGAAAATGATTTGAAAGTGAGACAAAAGCAAAGTGGATGGAGTTTTTTTTGGGGGGGAGGTCTTGCCAATTTATTGGGGGGTCGCCGTCATAGGGTTTAGGAGGTGGGCACCTCTGTTTATATCCTGTCGAACCTATATTCACATTCATCTAGCCCCCCATAAATAAATCCTAGGTGCGCCCCTGAGAGATAGGACACTCTTTAACCCTTGGGACGGAGCTGTTCACAGTAGATAACCTGCTCAGAGAGTAGCGAGTCAGGTAACCTACATACTAAATATATTACACGGGCGGTTACCTGCTTGGCAGCTTGCCTGTAAATTACTAGGAGTGTGCTCGTCGATCATATGTGCGAGTGAAATGAGTGATATCGTTCGACATTTATTTCGTGAACTAACACACGAATAATGTAAACTG
>NNCF01128988.1:10151-24569 GCA_002313205.1 Laupala kohalensis
ATATATATATATATATATATATATATATATATATATATATATATATATATATATACAGTAACTAAACCAACACACTTTCCAATCGAAGGAAGTTCGCGCGTCATTGTGATTTAAAGAAATCACAAAGCCTACATGGGAGAGTCTGCATGGAAATCAGTGAACGCTAGGCTCCACGAACCGAACTACATTAGTCGCGGCGACCATAAGCGTAAAATAAAATGTAGAAAACAGAAAACATATATTGGGAAATACTTCCTTTGTGAATAAAACCATTGTAGACTGCAATAACTTATCTGGAACAACACTTACGAACTTACCACAAAGAGTAAAATATTTCCGCAACCGTCTTCTTGATTCTTCGAAATAGAAGCACATGTGAAATGCAGTGTAGTGAGGTGAATGGAGACACAGGGGATAGAAAATGCTCAGAGCGAATAGAATTGCAGTGCAGTGTAGGGATGTGAAGTGTGTGTGACTGTTCAGAGGAATCCTGTTTTGGCGTTATATTTATAGTTATTAATTTATTTTAATTATATTATAGCAATTATTTTTACATTGAGGGTATAGAAGGAGTAATGGTATATGTGTGTTTATCGAACCATGCTTGAACGTATGAGTGTGTGCGTCTGTATCTGTTTTTAAGTGAAAATGTGTTTCTGTGCGTATGTATTATATACACATATGGACCTAAATTTTTTAAATTTCTTAGGTGTATTATCCTTCTCGCTTATTATGTACTAATTTTCTAAGCATTTTATTCCGTGTGTGCATTTTATAGACATTTGTGCAATGATTATTTTTATTTCACATTATCGTGTTATTTATATTCTTATTATGTCTACTATGTTTTCCATCTGTCACCAAGCACTGCTCACTAGCAGATTAATAAATTATTGTTATATTTTATATTATGTGGTCGAGCCTCATTCACCCTCGCTCCCACAAGTGGTGACCTTGTTCAGTGCCGTGCAGTGTATTCCACGATCGTGAGCAGTATGTTCAGCGCTCCAAAACGTATCCTCGTTACCGCCACGCCCGCCACCCGCCGCACCCGCGGCCCGCTGCGTAGGCGTACCACGCGGCGTCACGTCTCGTCGCTCACTTCCGCGTGCCTGCCCCCGACCAGCGAACGACATCATGGAAACATTGCGGACCCATATCGAACAGCTGCAGCAGCAGAGCGCTGACCTTCAGAGCCTCATGCAGCAGCAGCCCGCGCTCGAAGCGCGCCCGCTCCAACCGCATCCAGAAAGCAACAACGTTCACCACGTTTCTGTGAAACTCGTAGAGAGAGGCCGTCGCTGTGGTTCGCGCAAGTGGAGGCACAATTCTCCCTTGCGAACATCACGCAAGAAAGCACGAACAGTTTCGTGCTTTCTCAGCTTGAGGTGCGCTTCTCTTTTGACACAGAAAAGCGTCGTATTAACTCCGCTTTAAGAGTTGAGTAGGCGTTGTGTGGGTAGTGAGGTGATAATATCCTCGACCTCGTTCGTGTAGCTCCTTATGGAAGAAGAGCTGGATGACCAGCCGTCCCAGTTCGTGCGCCATATGCGTTCTCTTGTGGGTTCTACACCCATGCACTGCTGGGCACACTATGGCACCATCTCTTACCTAGGTACGTACAAGCCATCCTGCAGTCACAAGAAGATCTGACCCTCGACAGGCTTTCAGTGATGGTGGATAAAATCATGGAAGTGCAGCCAACTGCCGCCGCGCACTCCTACATCGCTACGCCCGTGGTGCACGCCGCAGCGGCAGCCACAACCCCTTCCAACGCAATGACGCAGCGCCTTGACGACTTGTACCGCCAAGTCGTCATGTAGTCGGATATTGTCGCACTACGTCGCAGTGGTTCCCTCTCTCATCCCTCCAACTATCGTGAGCAACGCACACCTTCCGTCGAACACGCCACGGAGTGTTGATTTCACAGGAAGTTCGGCACTCAACCGTCCATTATATCCGGGCGACGCCCGACCTCCCGGTATCATGCCGATCTCGCCGCCTCGTCCCCGACCGCTTCAAGATTGCAAAAGCGGAATTCGACGCGAAGGAACAGCCCGTCACTCGGACGGACCCTGATCTTCACTCTCCACCTCGTTCCCAAGAAGACCAAAGGTTTCACGCCGTGCGTCGATTATCGCGCGTTGAACGCGCGCACCACCCCCGACGAATACTCCGTTCGACACATCCAAGACTTTGCACACCACCTCCATGGATATAGTGTTCTCCTTCGTGGACCTAGTGAAGGCTTACACGTAAATACCCGTCAACGTGGAAGACGTTCGCAAAACGGCAATCACTACACCTTTCGGACTATACGAATTCCCGTTTATGACTTTTGGACGTCGAACGCCGGACGTACGTTTCAACGTTTTGTAGATGTAGTGTTTAGACTTTTGTTAGCGTACATTGATGATACCTTGGTATTCTCTCGAGATGCCACCGAGCACCAAACACATCTCCGCACTCTTTACCGTCGTCTTTCAAATTACAGAATTCCCGTCAACGCCAGTAAATATGTACTATCCCTCCCTTTCGTCACTTTCCTCGGATACCAAGTGTCAGCGGACGGCACGCAGTTTCTCATCGAACGCGTGGCCGCCCTCCACAACTTCCCCCTCACCACCACCGCCCGGGAGCTCCGCCGCTTCCTCCCCTCCGGTACCCACCACCAAGCACCCCTTCACGCCGCCCTTGTTCATCTGCGCGGAAAACAAACCCATACTTTGGACTCTCGCCCTCGAGCAAGCATTCACTACCTGCAAAGAGGTCCTCGCCAACGCCCCTCTCCTTGTCCACCCCGACTCCACCTGCCCCCTGGACCTTTTCACTGTCATGTCACGTTCCGCTGTCGACGCCTGCCTGCAGCAACGCGCCGGAGACATATGGCAACCGCTAGTGTTCTTCTCGCACAAGTTTACGCCACGTCAAACTGAGTGGTAGGCGTACTACAGGGAGCTGCTCGCCATATATGCGTCTGTGCAATACTGCCGTCATATTCTCGAGGCACAACAATGTGCTGTGTTCACCGACCACAAAGCCTTAACTTATGCTTTCTTGCTGCGTCGAGAGAAACGTCCCCACGTTCAGGCGAATCAATTATATTGTCACAACGGGGTCCGTCTCTAGTTGAATACTGAGGCGGTTTTCATCCCCGTTGATGGGAAGGATAGCTCAGACTTAGATTTAAAGTAACTCGCTTGGCGTTGCTCTGTCATAGGTCTTGGTGAGAGGTTGAAATAATAACTCATGCACAAATATTAATGGAATTTACTGAATAATAAAGCCCTAAGTGGGCATGAAAACAATCAATTACATTGCTGTACTACAACACAGCGTGGTTACAACGTTCTAATATAGCTTGCCGTAAGGGCTGCTCGTGTCAAGATCCGACAATGTTCCAAGTTCATACCATCGGGGAGTTCATCCGGTCCGAAGTTGATCTTCACCGTAGTAGCCACGGTGGAAGGTTCGTCAGTCAGCAATGCTCGGGCCTCGAGATCTCTCGAGGGCGCGGAGAAGCAGGTGAAGACGAAGCAGAAGTCGTAGTCGTAGCCCAAGTAGATCAAGTGATGCGCGGCCCTCGCCTTAAGTAAGCTCGTGGGGGGCGCGCGGGGAATGATGAGCCCTCTGGCCAACACACTGCTGCGGTGGTGGCAGTGTGTATTCGTAAGAATACAGTATCGTATGGAGATGGTGGGGATTTTCCGTAGAGATGGAAAAGTTGCACACGGCTCATCCAAAGATCCGTGGGAATGGTAGGGCGTTGTCTATAAGTTTAGATGCATTTAGGAAGAAGGAGGGAGAAGCGTCATATGCGAGGATGCCATGGTGCGGCTGTCACATTCCTATGTGTCATCTCGTGTGACCACATGGAAAAATACAGTGTCTTCACCACAGACAAAAACGGGAAATGTTCCTATCTCTCGCGTCGTCGCGGCGCTCGGTCGGAGGCCCTACTTAGGAGATCAAGTAACATCCTAAATGTATCGAGACTATTGTGAGGGCCGTAGGTAACCATCAGCCCTTTCTATTAGCCATCGGAGAAGGCCGAGACATCCTGGGAGACTCCCACGGTACGAGACGAAGGGTTCTGAGAGGGAAGCGTCATGTCACCTCGTGACAATATTTTAACACCCAATTCACGACGGGCATCATACATAATGACAGCTCCACCAACATTGTTAAGGACGGACTCTTTCGTGTCAACGACATCACAGACGTCACCCAAGTCAACCACCACGAATTCGCCTGTGTGCAAGAGGACGCCGTGATGCGCGAGTTCATGACTGATGACTCAATCCTTCGCCTCGAACGTGTAATGGTTTCCGGGACTGACGTCATCTTGTACTGTGTCACTTGAACGGCGTCTTCCGCCCCTTCGTCACTGTATTCTCTCGCCGCCAAGATTTGGATGCTTTGCACAGCTTCAGCCACCCCGGCATCAGCGCGACCGCGCGCCTCATCTCCGAACGTTACGTGTGGCCTAACGTACAGCGCGACCGCCGCGCGTGGGCCCATGCCTGTCAACAACACCAGCGGACCAAAGTCACGCGCCACGTGCACGCACCACTTGGCGCTTTCACGCCACCCTCCTCACGATTCCAGCACATCCACATCGACATCACTGGTCCCCTCCCCGCCGATGACCTCTATCGTTATTGCTTGACGGTCATCGTCCGCTACACCAGGTGGCCAGAAGCGTGCCAGCTGCAAAGCAAAACGGCAGAGGACGTGGCGGAGGCTCTAATGACGTGTTGGATCTCGCGTTTCGGCGCACCCGCACGCATTACCAAGGACGTCAGTTTGAATCAAAACTGTTTCGTGCCCTCGGAATGACACTTGGAAGCGCTCGCACGCGAACCACGAGCTACCACCCCACTTTGTTTTAAGGTATGGTGGAAAGATTCCACCGCCAGTTGAAAGCTGCCGTGACACTGGCATGTCCTGGCTCCAGGCCTTACCTCTCGTTCTGCTAGGCATACGCAGCTCCTTCAAGCCGGACATTAAGGCGTCATCAACCGAAATCGTTTACGGCTAACCCCTGCGTCTTCCCGGCGAATTACTCGTCGCGCCCACCACCCCTCAGCTATCCGATGACTTCACCGCGCGTCTACGCCGGCACACAGCTGAACTGCGCCCCGTCCCCGTCACCCATCACTCATCACCCAAAGTATTTGTCTTCCAAGACCTCTCCTCTTGCTCTCAAGTCTTTCTCCGTGACAACACCGTACGCGCAACGTTTAAACCCCCCGTACTCCGCCCCCCCGTCATTCGAAAGGAAGACAACATTCCTTCTCCTCGTGAAGGGCAAGAAAACGCGGATGATCATTGACCGTGTATAACACACATACCTCCTCCCAGAAGACAGCATCACCACCGCCGCCAACGCACCCACCGTCGACCCAGAGACGCTATGTAGACCACTTACTCTGCAATCCGGCCGGCGTGTTCAGTTTTGCAGCCCGGAGCACTCCGATCCCCAGGGGGCTGGTTTGGCAACCTCGTGCTCAGCGAGCAGCCAGCCACCTCGTGAAGTACCGTTACTTCATGATAGACGAAGCTGCCACGGGGGTGGTACAGCTTTGATTCACCCCGACGTAGGCAGCGAAAAGCATTCTGGCTTCGAACTCCACGCCGTGCGCATCGCGCTCCGTATTTGTATTTATTCGTATTTATTAAATAAAAACTCTGTATTTTATATTATGTGGTTGAGCTTCATTCACCCTTGCTGCCACAATGGGTTTGATACGATATAAATGAAAAAAACTAAAGATACGAAGGCTTATCATAACACACGGTCGAAAAGGCCAGTCGACGTAGAGATGTAGAAAATAAAAACAATTTAAATATATTGAGGAGTGAAAATACTTCCTTGATATGAAATCTCTCTATCTAGAGAAATAGCAACTTATAGAAAAAAACATTCATTGATCGATTTTTCAATAAATCACATCTTTCTAATGGTATTGTAAATTGTGTGACGTATTGTAGACTGTGTTGACTATTAGTCGCAACAAAGGAGGGAAATACATTCTTAAAAGACTTATTACGTCGAATGAATATTACGCATCGAATGTTGTTGTATAGCAACGCTAGATATTAAAGAATTTACATCCGGTTCTTCGTTAAGGCTTCCTTCTGCCAATTCGTGATCAAGCGGTGACCTAAGTTAATTCACTCGCCACATTTGACAATTTTCTATTAACCATTATTCTGAAATAATTGAGCTTTCAGGAATCGAAAAAGAATTTGGAATCGAGAACAGAATAGAAAAATTCCATCATTATCATCAGTACTGAATTGATCTGCTAATTTAACGCTTTATATGGTAATTTAGTAAAAGTTATTTTTAAGAAGACTAGATAGACACTGTAATATAATTACTATTAGTCTCCAGATTAGAGAATCCAGTGCAACAGATCCTGATGTTGATTAAATTGAATTAGAACTCACCAATTGTCCGGTATTTGTTTGATCACATATTTCTACCGACGCGTCTTCATCAATAACAAACTTAGCACCATATCTCTCTTTTCACCATCCAATTTACGCTATTAATTGTATTAGTTTTTCTAAAGTAATCATTTAATAGCCGTTTCATGGATAATTGTATTGATAGTAAGTTTTACTATATATACTTTCTGGTATTACTTTCACGAAATGAACGAACATCCGCACTTCGTGAATTGAGGCAACTCAGTTAGTGGAGCATTATCGCCACTACTATCGTTATGTAAGCATGATCGCTCTGCTGCACTTTTTCCTTCCACATACGTGGTGAAGTCGACAGCTGTCTAGGGTTATTCTCAATTGTCGGAAGGACTATGACGATCAGGCGTATTGATGACACATCGGTCAGTGGACGAAACATGAAATTTGGTATGACCGTTGTTTCCATTCAAACAGCAGTTAAATCATGATATTTTTAAATAGTTTTAAATACACTCAGAAACATGATTCAGGAAGAGAGCAGATGAGGTACTCTATAAACAGATTTTTTATTACGAATTTTGAACGGAGTTTTCGTGTGAGTACACAATCATTCATGCTAACGTCATAAAAACTACTAATAATTGAATTAAGTACTTATATTTAACTCTGAATAGATGATAAACCGTCTAGCAATAGAACAGCATGGGAACATAAACATATTATGAAAATCATCTTTCAATGAATTATACTACGATATAGAAGGGAGAGTAACCTCGACCGAGGGTACTAAAAATGTGTTAATGAACTTGGATGAATGAGCAATATTCTTGATATCGTCTCAAAGCGTAAAAGTTCAGCAAACATGTCCGTATTATAACAGAACATAGGGTGCCAAGGTAAGCTAATAGTAATAGAAAGTTGAGAAAGTAAATAGTAATAGAACTTAATAGTGAGGGTACTCAGGTAAACTTGACCCTACGTTGGAGAGGCCAAATGGTAATATAATATAATTGAGTTTAAACATGTAATAAGGTAGTGTATGATACTATCCCTCACGTTGACGGGCCAAAATTAGATTAATAACATAATTACAATTAAATAGGGTAGGGGTAATATTACCACTTCAAGGAATAACTGATAGGCAGGGTTCGTGCCCATTTATTCAAAAGAAACACACACTTGGGTATATGACACGCGCAGCGTATAAATAAAAATGGTCTATTATCACTAACTACTACATTTCTAACAATATAACTATTCTACTCATGCTAACATACATTCACGTTGTAGTCCCCCAAAATTCACATGTTTCGTGTTATACAAAAATTTGATATTGATGTGGGTAAATTACCAGTCCCCCAACACATTATGACTTCCTAAGATTACGTTACTTATAAGAATTCAATTAACAAAGCTAATTAGTTCCTCATAATATGAGGAGACATTTCTGACGTTCTTCTTTAGTCCGTCGTGATCGAAGCACTCGCTTGATATTCGTCCAATATTCGTCACCATCTACGCTGGAAGCTACCAACTGTGTATAGTTACCTCAGTACCAAAACACTGTTGACAAGTAGGGCTGCATCGGGCCAAACTGAATGGTCGCCTTCTAGCTGGAGTTAGGTTTGATGACCTGTGAACTTTCTGGTGGTGGCTACCTGCTGCGTCACCCCGCTGAATGAACCCAGCCGTGCCTCGCAACCCCATTCACTGCTGCTACCAGTCACCTCGTTACGGTTATAGGACCTAATGATTGCTTAAAGCCGTCACTTCCGAGTCTAACCACTTCCTAATCGCGAACGAACCTCGTTGAGAAAAAGATTTCCAAGTTATAATCGCAAGGTGATCGCTTTTGAACGGAATTAAATAACCAAAGTGTCACTCCGCGCCACGACCGAATGCTTTAAGCAAATACATTTGAAGTGAGAATGATCTCCAAAGTATTCAAAGCTCCAGAATGTTCCGAAGGAACTCAGAGTCTACTCGATGTCTAATCGTAAAGAAAGCTGACTCTTTGACTGACAAAATAAATGAGTATCATCATTCATTAAAAATACTAAGTCTCTGAATCTAACAAGTGATCTCGTCAAAATCTGACAAGTGATCTGAAGTTGAAGAACCGTATATTTCTTTTTGCGCCTCCGCATTCTAGTTTATAAACGCTATCCCTTCTCCTGCTAGAAATTTTGAAACATGACGCACTTTTCTTTCTCACGTGATTTCATGAACCAATGATCTAGTTTTACTTACTCCACGTGGAGTTCCCTTGTTTGGTTAACAGTCAATGACGTATGTCGTTGTCCTGACGAATCACCTTGTCCTGTTTTAACAACAAATTTCATTTTCTTTCTCGCTGCGCCATGCCGAAAACACGTGACCCTTCGCCTCTGGAGGGACTCTTGCGTCGTTTATTGTTTCGAGTTCCCACGTAGCATCTTCTTTGTTGATTGATATTTGCCGACCGCCAAAGGAACTAGTTTTTCGAATCTTAATTCGTCCACATGTTCCTCGTAAATATACCACTTCTTGGGAGTGTCCCTTTTTGTGAAGTGTACTGCGTTGTCCTTCGTTGGTGTGCCTGGAGTCGCATCTCTTTGATACCTCGATTTCTTACCCTCGTCAAGTCCCAAATTTTTATTATCTTGTTTTTCGCGCTGCGTGCCGCCCTGAAAGGCTCCCGAATCTGCTCCCTCAAACTCTCATTTCCTACACTCACACCCTTCGAAAAATTGGTACACAAGAAATCCCGGGTAAAATTTTGCTGATAATTTTTATCATATCGGTCACGTCTCTTTTTCTTTCTGTGCGAGCGACAACGCTTAAACGTCTGTCTTTGAATCTTTGCTGCTTCGGCTCCCACACCTTTCCTGAATGTTTCCAATGAGTCTTCTGATTAATTCTGAAAATATTTTCAAATATATTATTTGTTGTGGATGCGCGCGGCCTGCCACGCGCAAGTCTCTCTTTGAAATAAATGTTTACTACGCTCCATCCACAGTTTTCTGAGAAATGCGGCCCTTTCACTCTTCAACGGAAATGACAGCGTCTTTTGACGGCGCGTAGCGCGGGTTGGGACACGCTCAGTCACCATAGCTTCCCCAAAGACCTGTTTTTGAACTCAACTTTCTCGCGTCATTACTTTAATTTTGAATTAACGAAATTAATATTTCGTGACAGTATGAAGCACGTGTTGACCTCTGAGAGGAAGGTCGAAAAGGAAGTGTCAGGAATGGGAGCTGATTGTAAGATGATCTTTCTGTTTACGTTGTGAGATATACAGGTAGAGCGGAGAATTCGTGGCTGGAAACTTGGTTCCTCAAAATTTTCAGAGGATAATAGTTTACTCGAATAATTTGCATAACCTGACTATAAAACATGTCTATAAATCAATTTTGATCGTTAACTTATGCGCTACGTAGTTTCGATTTCGTACAGTTATTTTTTTTCGTTTAACAGAATAATTATTAAATTGATAGTTGAGGGGGGGCTTAGAAGGCTGAAACCCACTTACCTCCCATGGGTACGCCCCTGATATACATAAGAGTCTGAAAAGTGGATGAGAAAGCATGTGCATTGGTTTTGCAAACAGGTTTTAAAATGAAGTTAGGGAAAATAAGAGGGATAAAGTTATATAATATTTCTAAATTTTTGGAATATGATTTGGAAGTGAGTCAAAGCGGAGGGGCGAATTTTATTTGAGGGGTGACTTCATAAATTTTGGGTGTCAGCGTTGTAGGGTTTAGAGAGGGTACGTCTGACATGCACATACTAAGAATCTGAGAGTATATAATTGATTGCCAAAACGGCTGCTTGATGTTAGTACTATAAGTGTGCACCCAAATTAGAAACGAAAAGTGATATTTTTCATTTTGGAACTGCTATTTGTTCACACTTTCCCATGAAAACTTGAACATTTTGTTTGTCATTTTTTCCAAAAGAGTTTTTTAACATGCACTATATCATTAATAAATGTTGTTATAAAATGACAATGTTAACCTATTTTGACCGAAAACCTTATTATATAGAGGTCGGGACGGATCCGACCTAACAGAACCTTCCAATTTCATTTCATTTCATTGAGGGTTAACCGTCGACGCTAGAACCGTCGAACCGTTAACCGTCGAAAATCCTAGGCTAGAATTTTATGCTAATAATGTGCTCATTTTGTGCGCTATAATATTTTTTTTCGTTGGAAAAATGTAAAAATTCGGGACAGCAAATTTGCACCCAGGCACAGTTTAACTTACACCCATTTGAACTTATCTACCGACGGTGCGGATGGCTTGCTGGTGTGATTTAGGTGGTAGTCTGCAGGGTTGTACAAGGAATACGGGAACGCTTAAAAACTGTCGCTACCGTCTACGTGTTGCCCTCCTACACTTAATATTATGAAATATATAAGTTATTTCACTAGACTCGCAACCCCATATTTATATTTTCTTCACCGTAGTAAGAGTTAGCCCCCGAACATAAATATACCTACAAATATAAATGGGTTGTAGCTAACTATACGATAAAATTGATTTTAAAATATTTTGATTTTCTTTAGTTAGAAACCCTCATTATTCCTGAATTCAAAAAAAATTGTAAACCTGACAATAAATATTCTAATTCCTAACTTTTTTTGGGTTTTGATATTCCAAATACCAACTTCTGCATTATAAGATGGTGCCTAGAAGAACCTAACAAGAAGTTATCCGTCCACCACCACTTGAAAAGACAAATTCCATAATAGTCCTAGCCTTTTGGAAATTTCGAAAATTATTTTTTTTACTTTTATTCTGACATATAAGTGCAACAATCTGTCAAGGAGTTCATGGCTATATTACTTCTTCTCTGAGTTGATGAATTAGAAAGTTGATGAATGAGAGAGATCAGACAATATCCGTTTTGTGTATTTCCGAGGCTTTGCAATTAATGAAGCGTGTCTCTTCCGTTATCACGTCGGATTGATTACTTCTGTCATTGATTATTTATTTGTTATCGCTCGTCGGCGACTAACGAATTACTTGAAATTGAGTTCGTTAACAGTTCTATGCATTCTGAATTAGTTTGGCAAGTGACAGTCGTTTCAGTTTGAAAGTTTATATTTCGCGAGTGATAAATATTTCACTGAACGATCAATGGCGATAAACCGTTCGAGAGGCATTAAGCAGTAACGTCGTCGAGTTGAGCGGGGTGATTATGTCAATGAAATTCACAAGGGTGGAGAGCTACTTAGCGGCATCGGCAACGAGCGTACGAGCGACGCTCCTTGTAGTCTTCGTGAATGAAGCGAGGCGAGAGGCGACTGCACATCAATGAAGGAGTGCGAACCTCGACGTTCTGTAGCGGAAGGACAACTTTATGAACACTGAGGTAATTGCATGAATTGCTGTGCACAGAACACTGCGAACATTTATCAAATGGCAGATTATAACCAGATGAATTATAACCAGATGCGTGTGATATTGCCAAAGACATTTGTGGCACATTCGTATTTGTTATTCAGAATAATGTCAAAGGTCAGAAACTAATTCAAATGGGTTTTGTGTTTAAAAAAGTCACGGATCTTCTAATGATCACTAATTTGAACAGCTGTGATTGGATTAAAGTGATCAAATAAAAAAATGCATTGTGTTATTGTTTAAGAATAAGATTGTACATTTTGGGGGTACTATTAAAATGGGAGTGTGCCAATGTCATATTTTGATGGGTAATGTTTCTTTTGTATAAGAATGATTAGGAAATGTATTTTAAATATATATATAAAATTATTAAATCCAACTTTAGTAATTGCTGCGTTTCCTTTATAAAGGGTATGTGTACATTTCACGATAACAAAAAATGGACCGATTTTATCGAAGTGGCGAATTTTATGAGTATTTTGCAAGAATTAAATGGGCCGTACCCCGACCTTTTAAATTTTAATTCAAGATTAAGTGGAGTGCTTCCTGTCGAGTTGCTGAGTGGGAAAGGTAAGTCGAGAATTCCATAATACCCTACTTAATTTTAATTTGTTACAATTGGGTCCCCAATGTCGAGCCAGACTACCTTGAAACCCCCATCTCTTGCTTTAGATTTCTTGCAATGGAATCAGATTACCATAACACCCACCTCCTCTTTTATCATGTTACAACTGACGGAGCAACGTTGGGTTATATTAACTAAGCACCCCTTAATTTTTCGAAATGTGACAATATATGTTACCACATTTAGAGAAAACAGGAATTGAATTTAATGAGAAATACCTTTATTGTTGCTCACCTTTATGCTCTTCCTAATTAATTAACAATCAATTTGTAAAATGTTCTGAGCAAGGGCCATATTTGTCTTGTCGAAGCACTAATTCTTCTCGCTGCCTGTTTCGAAAATGATCTTGCAGGTAACTGATAAAAGTACACCTGGACTGAACGGACGTCTCTAGCGTACAGGTGCGCTACACGCCTGCGCAGTTCGTTCGAGATGACTCTCCCGCCTTGAAGATATATTAATATCCTTCAGTAACCTCACGTCCTTGGACGGAGGAGGTGGATATGAAGAAAGGTCCACGCGTGTAATAGCTCACATAGTTCAAACGTACGCGGCCAGGGCGCTCCAGTGACCGGATGCGAGAATTACGGTTTCTACGCGAGGGTTCGGAATTACGGCGTAACAGCGCGACTGTCGGTTGACTGTCAATTACGACCTTCANTCGACCTTCAAATATTTCATTTTATTATGGCTGCTTTTCTAGGTTCTCGAAAGCCCAGGAAAAAGGATTCGTATTGTATCGTATATTATTGTTTTATGCTCATAATTTCATTATTGAACCATTTATTTTTCATTCGCATTCTTCATACTGCGAAGTATTTCTTAATTGAATGTATTATTGGCTAGGCAATTTAATTCTTCACGACAATGAAATCTTGTTTGTTATAAGCACCAATCAAATTAATTCTACTTCAACAATAGGTGTATATATTATTAGAGTGATCTTATTGCATTCGTTGATTCTTGTAAAACAATTGTTTCAGATAACCAGCAGCGGCAGCTGCGTGGAGAAGCGGAATCTTGAAGTTAATTTTCTGTGTGTATTGTGTACGAGGCAGACGCTGCTTGCTTCTAAAGCTGAGTCTTCAAGCTATTATTCTGTGTTTGTGTCTACAAATGGTGCGTGAAACCCGGGATCGAACCAGGAAATAGTTCCAGGGGCCTCTCAATTTCGGAAGATTCTGTTCTTCAGATGAGTATATATTAAAATTTATTGAATTATTCTGTGAAACTAACAAGTGAAATTTCTTCATTGTGAATTCTTCACATGTCATCTCAGTTGGACTGTTGATAATAGAGAATTGATTAATCTTCTACTGTTGCGTGTTAGCACCTTAGAACTTTCTCTGCAAGGTGTTAATATTTCATAATTCCTTGTTTGTTTGTTTTGTATAAAAACTTGAATAGGCCTTGATTGTTCACAAATGGAAGCCTTTGTCAAGCTGAATTGTTAGCAATCTTACTAGTGCATGTTATTACTACATGTAATAACTACATGCATGTTATTACTACATGTGCTCATTGTTCTCACAAGTGTTTTAACATAAAAACCAAACCTTAAAAAATTTGAAGTGTGTAGGCATCTTAGAATACATTGAAATCTAACTAGTTGAAAAGTATTGTTTAGCTCCTTGTTCCTTGTCTTAAAGGTATTTAAACCATTCATTGTCATCATGCCAAAATTAAGGAAAAATTTTGGATTAAAGTTAGCATATATACAAAAATCACTTCAAAAGCTATCATTATTTTTTGAAGAAGGTGAAATTTCTTTAACCCAAGCTGAGAACCGGTTGGCTCATTTAGAAACGGTTTGGGTTCAATTAAGTAAGCTGATGGAGGAATCAGATGTTATATTGAACCAAGAATTTTTATCTGAACTAGAAGATTTGTATCTTAGCACTAAGGATAACCTTACTTCGCTTATAAAAAGTTTTAAAAATGAAAGCTCTGTAAACTCTCAAAAACCACCTC
>NNCF01128989.1:3620-58157 GCA_002313205.1 Laupala kohalensis
ATATGCACATAGAATGGAATATTAATGAAAAATAGACAAAGTGAGAGTGACGTTTATATTGTAATTTGATAAATCATCTCGATTTTTATATGTAAAGATTGTGATGTCAAAAATCTATAAAATTATTTTTAGAATTTTCCAGTCTATTTGAATTGTATTGAAGTCTCACTGTGAAATTTTTTTTTCAAAATTCTTATATAAAAGAGATGATTTAGAGTGAATTTTTTAATTTTTTTTACTACGTCTCAGGTATAAATAAAAATATTTTCACGATTTCTGTACGTCAATGTTCTGTTTTTGTAAATGCTAAATTATAAAGAAGAGTCAACCATATCTGAACAACACAAACATCCATGCGTATTTAAGCGTATATTTGAATTTTTGCAGGGTTTAAGTTATGGTAAAATGTGATTTTTTGAATTTCACCATTTTTATTAAGCCTCGCAAATTAAAGAAGATACAATATTTTGGTTTTGTATGTAAATACTCTTAATTTAAGTACCTAAAGCCTGAGTACTGGCTCTTTTAGATATTTTCCTATTCGAATTGTGATACAAATATATTTTGTCCATCGTGGTACGGGCAAGGTACATTACCTTCGCTACATCTTACTAACTATTTCAAATATCAAAAATATCACAATAAATATTAGTGGGTATTGTATTTAAACGCTCATAAATGGAATATCTAAAAAGGAACTCCTGGATTTTACAATGAATCATGTTTCAATTGATGAAAATGTTTGGTGTTTTCTCCTGGTTTGCTGACTGTTCGACACATACATGAACACAGAGGAAAAAACTATTAAAGACTGGGATTTCAAACTTTGACGACTTTGCAATTGTATTGTAGAGGAGTATTCGGGGTAGATGTTTTTGAAAAATCATAATTTAAGATGTACCTTATTTCTTATTTACTATATTTTACGAATTAATTCAGAAATCGTCACTGTTCGTGAATGCAACATTTTTTATTGGTGCACACTGAAGTATAACGAGAGATAATACAACAACAAATACTCCTATGCAACATAGGTCGGGTTGACTGGTATATTAAAACATAATAAATTAATATTACAACTTGTCTAATTAATTTAAATAGTCCCCCCAGGGGGCTTACATCTAGTAAGTACGTGTTTGGTGAACACGGGGCCCCGAGCCGAGTCTGGCATTGCTTCCACTTACTTGTGCCATGCTCCTTCCTTTATCTATACTGACCTCCCTTGGTCACCTCTTGTTCCTTTCGATCCCGACGCTATTAGAGCTAGGGTATCTTTCATTTTTCCCTTCTTCTCTTTCTTCTTCTCTTTTTTTTCTTCTTTCCTCCGCAGGGAACTCAGTTTAGAGTGAGTATGGGCTTGGCGAACCCACGGCCCCGAGCTGGGGACTGGTACTGCGCCACCAGTCCTCGGACACCGTAAGCATTGGACATGCTTCAGCGACCACCATTGGCGCGATGGAGGAAAGTTGCATGTTTTGAAGGGCGGAGATCTTGCCTTCGTTGGCCGGGTCGCGAGGAAGGATTAAACCTCTATAAAAAAACCCTCAACCTCAAGGTGTGTTACGCGCCGATGAGGTGAATGGGTGTTGAGGTCAAACACTCTCTAGCGTATCAACCTCTGGGGCAACTGCCGCACCTCAGTTGAGCAAGGCTTAGTGGCGTGATGCGGGGGCTCCACGTCACCGGACATTTATTTCCTCCGAACTCGTGGGTCAAAATGACAGATATTTCGATTCCCCTGCCTTACGGAGTGGGCGAGCCGCAGGGTAAGTCTTACGCCTCAGGATCTTCGAAGCGGCCGAGGGTTGCCAGCCCTCCCGCTTCTGAAACCAAAAATGAAAAGAAACAGAACATTCCTTACCAGAATGTTTTTATCATTATGAAAAGAAAGGAAGGAACTTTCGAAAAAGTTTCTCCCTTTTATATATATAAAGAGCTTCAAGGAATATGTGGTGCATTAAAAAATATTAAAAGGGTACGGAATGGTACCATGTTGTTGGAAACCATCTCCAACAAACAGGCCCTAACACTGTTAAAGTGTGAAATGTTGGGAGAGTTCCCTGTGACGTGCGAGCTCCATGCTGCGCTTAATCGCAGCAAGGGGGTCGTAAGTTGCAGGGATATAATGGATATGTCAACTGAAGACGTAGTTGCGGAATGGGAGGCTGATCACGTAGTTGAGGTCAGTCAGATCATGAGGAAGGTTAATGGTGTTCTCCAGAAGACCAGTTCCTTCGTCTTGACTTTTGACTGTCCCCAACTACCAAAGGATATTAAAGCTGGATGGCTTAACCTGCCGGTGCGACCCTTTGTTCCAAATCCTCTGCGCTGTTTCAAGTGCCAGAGGTTTGGACATACAACAACGGAAAAAACCCGTAGACGGGCTAGGGGTGAAACCCACCAGAGAGCTTGCTGGGACGAAGTCCCAAATGGGAGTCGGATGGACGAACCTTCAGTGAGCGAAGTTATTCGATTAAATAAAATACAATGAAATATAAATGAACATTAAAACACAACATGTAATGACAACTATGAAAAGATTGTTGATTGAAAAGAATTCCAACACTAATAAACGTTTTTAAACATATGTTTCATTGATTTAAATAAATTGCGTTTATTGAAGATTTCACGATTTAAAAGAAAAAGAGTAATGGATAAAAAACTTTGAACTCGACTCCCGGGAGCTTATTCCTTCTTGTTGAATTTAAGGGACTAAAATTGAAAGATAAATTAATTCTCAGTTTTTCTTCTTATACTCAAGCTCGTCTATGTAAAATAATTATTTTGCTTCCCTTAAAGATGAACGTTATATGTGTCCTTTGTTCTGAACTCCCATATCCAAACTAAAGAGAATAATTTTTTTTGTTTCTCAATCATTGGAATGGAATTATCTCTATCACAATTGATAGATGACTGCGTGAGAGAGTAAAGATTAGGCAAAATTAAATGTGTAGGAAAATTAAATCAATTCTTAATTTATCTTGCGTGAAAGACTGATAATCCCCCCTCCTTCGGGAATGTAAAATGGAACATTTTAAGTAAAAATTCAATCTTACTTACACTCACAGTATTTAAATACCGGTTGAGGCTGAATTCTTACGAGTAAGGACATATATGCGACTTAGGTACTTCGTATAATGAGTATGCTCTTTTACCCATGTGATGTGTATGATCAGTAAAATCTCCTTCCCCGATGCTTCATCTCAACTTCATCATCTTTACCCACCATCTCGTTATATTCCCGCATCCTCTGCATCACCCACCAATAACATCTTTTGTCTTTCCCCTTTCCCCCGTCTCCTCTCTTCTGCGCCACCGTCACTTGCAATGCAGCCAACCCACCCACTACTGGAATTTCGGCGCGAGGCGGCGATATATATTCGCATGTCATTTATTTTCGGGAAGCGATGAAAATGGAAATCAGCAACCAATAACCATCCTTCTTGTTCCGAAGAACGCCTGGCTCCTTGAGCTCCTTCTTTATGCTTCGCATTTATCTCTATTCATTCTGCAGCCGCTTCTTTCTCCCTCATTCCTCTCATCCTTCTCGTCTCCCACGTGCCTCTTTAATCTCAGACGCTGCCACGTATTAGGCTTCGAAGGCGTCGGCTGCCGACGTGGGGTTCTCAACATTCTCTTTGCTGGTGTTTCTACTTCGATTTGATCCTTTCAACTTTCCTTCCTTCGTTAATCGTTTTAAAATAATTAGCAAATTACTCACTCATGCCCTGTCTTTTGGCATTTTCCTCACGACAAAGTGCCTCAACAGTATTTGTCAACGAGGTACTGAATTCACCTGTTTCTTGAGCTTAAGTTATAAACAAATTGTCAAAAATGCAGTTTCAAACTGCGTATGACAAAAAGGAGAACAATAAACAAATTTACTCTACATTGGTTGTATTCAAAGAAAACGAAATATAATAATAGTAATCTTGTTTTTCTTCTTCTATTAATCATGTCGCGTTGTTCCTAGGAATAGTGTGTTCATTTTTAGTCAATAATATATCTTTCACGAATTCGCAATTCATAGATTAGTAGGTAACATTGATGAGGAATATTATCAAAAGTTTCATTCTATAAAATGTTCGCGTACAGGAATAGTAGTCATATAATTTCGTATTAATTTAATTGTTTGAGAAAATTTGTAAAGGTTTAACGCAAATTTAAAAAAAATCAGTGAAAAATTTAAAAAATAAAACGTGGGTTCATGTGTTCTAAATGTTCTATTCGTTCATTTGGGTCACGTGAATTTCGTAATTTGTGACCAAATAATACAGAAATTCGCATGATATCTAGAAAAAATGTTATCCATCAATGTTGATTTGATTTTCTTGCTGTGTAATGCTCACGAATATCCCTTATTTCTTCTTCTCATTCATATAATCACATTTAATTAAAGAGAAAATGTTTTTTGAACCAATTATTAGAGAAGTGCCGATCATGGGATAACCCATGACAAGACATAAAATACAGGTTTGGGCCTCTAGATCGGAATTAATGGAAAGGAGCGTTGCGTGCACCCTGAGACTAGTTCATCCTCCTCAGTCTATATGTAAGTAGGCTATGTAAGACACAAATACAAGTAAGTAGGTTATGTCCTTAATGAGACAACAAAGCCTTATCATGGTAGCATTTTTGACACAAAATTATCGTTATTTATCCTTATTGATTTCTAAAATTGATAATAAATCTCTACATTATATTTTATGTATCATTGCAAGTTGCCTTGCATAAGATACAGTTTGAAGTAAATATTGGTTTATTAAAGCAAAAAAAGTCTTATCATGGACATTGACAAGACTGAACAAAAAAAATTGATAAATGGTTTAATAAAATTGATAAATCACAATATGTTGTTCATCTATATTATGCTTTATGATTCCTTACAAGGTACCTTGCATAGGTTACCGTATGAAGTAAATATTGATCCATGTCAAGTCATTTGTATTATTAAATGTATTTTAATAATATTCCAGTTGACGATGAGCAGATAATGTGTTCTAATAATAACTTTGTTAAACGAATTGGTTATAAATTTCGTTTAAAATAGATCCAAATCATATTCAGCGTAAGAATTACATTTTCTCTTCCGTGGATCAGTGGCGGAAAGAGCGTTTAACTTTCGAGTAGGGTTCAGATCTCCGGAGTGTTTCTGGATATTGAATTTTTGAGAAATTTGGCATAAATGATGACCTAGGATTATCTAAAATATATATATTTTTACTTCGCCAAGCAAACACGTATCTACACAACAGACATAATCTATAGTGATGAAAGTGAATTCTATGGATTGTCTATGGCATGGAGATCGGGAAAAGTAATCGATGAAATTGAATTTCACAGGATACTTCTAAAAGATTATTGTAACTAAAATGTAGAGTATGGTTAATATTAATGAACTATAAGAACAGACAAGTAATTAAAATTTCATGCCTTGTTCGCCAGAGTTCGACGCCTGGGTTTTAAAATAATTCGTAATTACAATTAGCATACAATGCTGAGAACTGTGTGTCTATTATTTCAGTTTCTTCGTTGTATTTAATTATTGAAATAAATATAAGCGACTGTAACGTCACGGAGTTTTGTGACGCTATCGGAGGAAGTTGAAGTTACTTTATTAGAGAAATGAAATTTTTGTGTTGGTCTGACTCGTTAAGAAATGTGTATTTCATCAGCTGGTCCAAATGAGGTGATATTATTGTGGAGACATTGTTATGTCTGACAATGTGAAAAAGAAGATAGTTATAGTGAGTGTTTTCTTATTGGACAATTACGAATGCAATTTCGAACAACAATGACTAGTTCTATCGAGTAGGTGGAGAATTGAATGTGTGGGTCGAGAAGAAACTGAGGAGTTACTAGGCGCGGGTGGTCAGAACTTGACTCTCAGGGTTGAGTGACCGAACTTGGGGACATGAGAGAGCAAAAGTGTACATCGTATTATTCAGTAATGTTTGGGTGTTTTCAATAAACATTCTAATTTGTATTCATGTTATAACTAATGTGAGTTTATTAGTTATATTAAATTTATACAATTCCCAGTTCTGGTAGTTTTTCTGGCTTTCGGATGCAAAGCCAGTGGTGGCAATGGAGGACTACCCGATACCTAAGAAGGATTTTCAATTAGGCGTTGTAAAGTATTTATCTGAACGTCATCGTATGAAAAGTGTAGCGTTTCGTGGAAAAAATTCGGCAGTGTGGATTCTGCTCGATACTTAGGAACGCTACGGCCGACGTTATAGGACGTTACAGCGACAATTTAATGTTACCAAAGTAGAGAAATATGGAAACAAACATGTAGATTTAGAACAATATTCACGAACCGCGGACAACGGCGGGAAAAATGAGCAAAATCTATCCAGACCTACTGACATTTTAATAAGGTAAAATATGTCAATCGTCTGTATTTTTTCTTTGAATCTTGCTGGAATTTTTTTTGTATATTTGTTGAACAATGCAAATAAATATTTTTATGTTTTGTGTATGAATTGTTAAAAAATTTTGATGTCCAGTAATAATTGTTTTAAGTTTATTTTCAAATTCCGGGCAACGTCTGGTAGTTCTAGTTTCTTCCATACAAAACAGCGAAATTTTAATTTTCCCCACTCATTTTGGGAGACGCTTGAGCCCAAATGCCCCACTTCCGTTAAGCGATCAATGAATGTTACCAAAATAGTCAATTTCAACATCATTTTTTTAGAGAATATTCTCTTCTTTTTCCTGATCATCGTATGAAGTTCAGTTTGTCGTATGAAGCGGAGCTCAAATCTAGTTTATTCCAAGAGAAATATGCTGAAATACGTATTCGTTGGTGTCGAATGTTGTTCTTGCGCCACATGAAATATTTTCTCAGGAAACAAGGTTGCGAAGAACGTTTCGTAGATATTACGCAGAAACTAGAGTCAAGTCGCGGTGAGTAAAACAGCAAAGTTCGAAAGAAAAATTGGATTCGAATATTACTATATCCGTTGATTAATTTATCAGCTCTCTTTATAAATTCACCAACTATCTTGCTTATTTTATCTGTTTGTTTTACTAATGTGTAATTTAATTTTTCAACGTATTTTCTGTCTTGAAATACTGGGACCTTAATGCAGTATGTGCTAGGTTGTTTAAACCTACCTTGAAAGGGCCAGGTATAATCTGAAGGTTTAAGAAGAATGTAATAAAACGAGTGGAAAGTGAAATTGTATATGAAGACATTTTATGTGCTTTATAAAGTTTCAGTCCATAAATTCTATCCAAGTCCATGACATGAAAGTAGTATGATACATTATATCAGTTAAAATTTATTTAATCCTCTATATATTATTTGAAAATAAATTATCAGGAAGAGTGTGAGAGACCAAACAACTTACATTTAGATTAAACATTTAACTTGTTCAACCAAACACACTTTATAAAAGTATGGTAGGTTGCCCGTGATAACACGAAAAGATACTGTGAGGTGTCACCCTCTTCCTCGCGTACCCGTTTGGTGGAGGGAAGGTGCGCAATGACAGCAGTCAGAGAGGGGAATCTAGTTCTCCCTCCCATGTCGATGTGCGAGAGAGACACCAAACTTCGTTTTCCTCTTCGGACTACTGGTCCGGATACTAAGTCTATTTATATTTAAGTCTATGCCCTATTATAGAACTGGGGCTCAACCGCATTTGTGCCCAAGTAACTATGCTAATCAAAAGAAACAGCAGCAAGAGAGAAGTGTTTGGATACGTCAAACAATAAGCGACTCATTCATCAAGAGTGAAAAACGTTTTATAAAAAATCATTTTGAAAAGTAGATAAAGTATTTAGTAAACTGGTTTTTGAATTTTTGTTCTTTGATTACATTCAGGTTTTGACGAATAGTTGATTAGAAAGAGTTCTATTACGGAGTGCAGTGTTGTAGTTCTACACGTGAAATGTTTTGAAAGAGCTTCTCGCAGATCACCGCAATAATCATAGAATTGATGTCACAGCGCGCTCACATTCATCGGTATTTTGTGAGGTTTTGATTCATTTGCGGTCGGTAAACTCCTGAGAAGAACGATAAAAAATAATGACCTATGCTCAGAACTAATAAAACACTCATTCTCTTCCAGATACTTAACCTGTATTCCATAATGTCAGCTGATTATCTCAAACTTGATCAAAGAGCAGTTTATTGGGGTAAATTAGAAATATTCATTTTTCTTCTGATTATTTAAATAGGAGTCCATCCGTTCTTTATCATCGTGATCTTATTTTGATTGTTTGTTCGATAATTAATTGAAATTTATTAATAAAATAAAATTGTATGCGGCATGAGAATAAAGTAATTTTTTTAAATTAAGAGAATGTTTATAAATAGTTCAAATTTTTTAATATGTTATAAAAACATTTTTATTATATCACACCAATCATCACCTAAAATGAATTAAGAATTTCTTATCTAATGATGTCACGACATACGTTAACGAAATGTGTAAGTACTAGTTGTAGAAAAACATGAAATAACATTTCTGAGAGATCAAAAAAATTAATTATTATTTTGGTGAAAATTATATAAAGAGATAGAAATATGTTCATAAAAATATAACTCATAAATTTTGACACATGTAGTACAGCTTTGCGTTGATGGTCTTCTATTTCTACTTTACTAAGTATGACTTTATAAATATTGAACTCGATTTTTGACATTTAACAAAAACAAAGATTGTTATTTCATCTTCAACAAACATAGTTATATTATCTTGTTCAACAGAAATAAGTTGCTGAATATTTTCTGAAACCTTTTCAGAAAACATTTTAATCGACGTGAGTTCCTTTTATTACCTTGAACTCACGCACGGCTCGTTCCGAATTTTTTTTTAAAGTTATGTATTCTGGGTCCTCGATACACCAAGGTATGTGCTTCCACGTCAAAGGAATTTTCAAGAGCGGTACGAGTTCGTTGGGACGACAAACCCCGAGAGCTCTACGAGAAGTCGAATCTACGTTTCACAAAGAAACTCTTTTCAACGCTTCTTAACTATGTCCCCTTTTGTGAAATTACTTCCAACTTCCAATTAATTTCTACGACTCTTAGTTAGACTATTTATTTGAGATTTCTAACAAAAGGTCAAGTTCAGAACAGTTCGTGAATTATTTAAAGGTACAATCGTAATTTGATCGATATGTCGTAGAATTTTTGACCGCCGTAAAACTTTTGATTTTGTGGGACTTTACGTCTCGTCGACATCGAGGTCATTAGAGCCCTAAAAACTTTTACAGGTAGGGAAAATGCAGTTACGCACTAGGGAGAGCCAACATGACTCTCCCCGCGTGTGGGACTCGCCGAATTACTCAACCATACCCACTAAAACCCACTCCTGAATTACAACTCAAATATATATATATATACATACATATACACATACATACATGAAGGGCGGAAATGTGTCTGTCAGTTTGCTACCGTTTCACCATTAAGCCACAGAATCATTCGTGATGTAATCCGGCATGATTTTCTATTTAATATTTAAGTACTATTGGTGCTCTCTAAGCCAATAGTCGGTGAGGCATAGTAGTCTTCTTGACACACAGATTTTAAAATTTATGCTTGAAATTAATTACCCTGTAAAAATATGTGTGTGAAACTATTTGATTACTTCGCCAAATTCTCTCTTTAAACATATTTCAATTTATTAACAATTGGTTCTTTATTAGACAAAAAATAGTAAATTGTTCATTTGTCTGTTGCTTTTTGTTTTCCAATACTAAACCCCCCAGGGGACTTACATCTAATAAGTACGTGTTTGGCGAACACGGGACCGCGAGCTNGATCCCGACGCTATTAGGGCTAGGGTATCTTTCATTTTCCTCTTTCCTCTTCTTCTTTTTTTTTTAATGTTTCTAGTAAAAGTCATGTGATATGTTGGAATTTGTGTTTTGAGTTGTAATGCAGGAGGGTTTTTAGTGGATATGGCTGAGTCTTTCGGCGAGTCCCACACGCGGGGAGAGTCATGTCGGCTCTCCCTAGTGCGTAACTGCATTTTCCCTACCTGTACAAGTTTTAAGGGCTCTAATGACCTCGCTGTCGACGAGACGTAAAGTCCCACAAAAAAAAAGAAAAAAAAAACCAATACTAAAAAGTCACACTCCCCAATTTTTATACAAAATATTGAATAAGAAGTATTAAGTAATATGCCAAGGCGATATAAGAGAGCGTTGTTGTGCTTGGTGGTGTTAGTTGTGTGGGGCAGCGTTGGGTTGGAACAGGTGACGTATCACATCGTCAACTAATTCGCTCGCTTCCCGTTGGCAGCCGTGAAAAGAACGGCGTGCGATAGGAGGTCGGTGCGGAAAGAAGTGTCGAAGGCTTTGATGGATCGAGAGTTCCGTGCACGTTCCATGAGAAGAGGAAGAAACAGTTGCCAGAAGAAGGTCGGAGGCGTAAATAAAGCCTCATAAACACGATCTACAGGCTGTTCCTCAATCCATATTATGAGTAGAGAATACGGATCCCTGTAATTCCTGCTACGTACACCCACTTGACCGCCGCACCAACCTTCGCAATATAGTAGATGTGAAAATGCACTTACCTGTTTATACATTTATTAATGAACTTAACTTAATAAAATTTGTCAGAGGGGTAGCGTAAAATCCAGAAAATCTCACTGCATAGCGTAGTTATCAATTTAACATTTTGTATGTTCTACGTTACTTTTTATTTTAGTAGGTGAAAAAAAAACTCAATCAATATTCTCAAAGTATTTGCGTATTTTGTTTCATCCCCAAGAATAAATCGGCGAGATAGAATATAGAAGTGACATTAATGATAAATATTCGCAAGCATTAGCTGAGTACGGAAAAACATAACCTTGCTTTCGGGTTTTTTGCTGTAAAGTATTTTTCTTTGAATGTTGGTACACTTTCTCAGTTGACTATCTGTTCTTAACTAAATAATGTTTTGATAATGCCTAGAACGCCAAAAAAATAACGAATTTCTTCACAAATGCTGGAACTACGAAAGTTGTGTGAAGGAAAACAGGTGTGTGTGTATTGGCGGTAAACCGATTTTATTTATGGGAGTAACTAGTTGATTCAACCCTCTTCCATGCAAATGAGTTAAAAGGGTTTTTCTAAAACATCTTACATATACGCAAGGTAATATTTTATACAGAACTAAAGAATGAAAACAATTTGAAAAATTGCGACTAACGTAAAATAACTGATCTTACTAATATGATAACTGAAGATTTTTACATAAAAATCATTCCTATGAACCCAAAAAATGTTTAATGACATCTATAGTAAAGAATAATCTTGTTGTAAAAAAAAATAATTCCAAATCATGTTCGAACACACGAGAAAGCTGACGGTCCGTGGTGCTACAAACGTCATCATACCCTGCAAACGAAGCACTTCCTGTCTAAGTGACAACACGTTTCCGCAGATTCGAGAGAACATGTTTGCATTCTCGCGAGTCAGTGAAGGAAACTCTGGTGATACAGCAGGGCGTTCCCCAATGGTCTCCCTAGATCCACATTTGCATGACTGTCATGGGATAAAGAACAATGGGAAACAATTTTGTGGAAAGCGGTCCCGGTGGGCCCCGACCTTGGTGCAATCGATTTCCTAAAGGTCCTGGTCGGAGTTACTCCTTTTAACAACCAACGGACAAATACCCGCTGTGCTATCTTTTCTTTTTTCCAACAGGAAAAATGGCGTTACTTTAACAGTATTTGCACGCTTGTGCTGAAATGCTTACCATTTCCAAATTCTAGATTCGTCATTCCGCCTAATTGCACAGCAATTTTAATGGTCGCAGTTTGAATGTGAAATAGTAAGTGAAATATAATTATTTACATTTCTTTCGTTACTTAAACGTATTATTATGATTGGCGAAATTAAAAACAAATTTCTTCCTTTTTAAAAATTATAATATAATTAAAATAAATTGAACAAATAACTTATTGTTGTATATTCTTACAAATTAACTTATGGTTGTATATCTTTACAAAACAAAAATAAATGACAAATATTTACAATTCTTGAAAAATTATAGCTAAAACTGTGTATGTCATTGCTGACATATAAAAACTTAATATTCCCTATTGAGTTTGTAAAATGGTCACAATCACGCAACATATGCTATAATAATATATAAAATATAAAAGGAAAATATTGACACGTTACACGAAGGTATTGGTGGTAATGGCTGTATCTATTTGACTGGTATATTTCCTCTTTCAATTCGGGGGATGTTGGGAAATACACAGTAACTTCTTTGATCATTTGCAACAAACACCCGTCTCATATTTGCTAGGATTCCTGCTGCGGATACTTGTGCAAGCTGAAAAAATAAACATGTTTTATTATGATCATATTCACTTTTCTTTTCTATTTCCAACAAAATACTTTTCGCATCAGCAATGACTAGGTGAAAATTGTGACGGATCGGGACTCGAACCTGGGATCTCCTGCTCTGGCCGCAGGTGTGCTATCCACTGCACTTCCCCGTGTCGACTCCTTAAGCCAGTACACAACTTCCACCCGGTCAGGTGGAAGTGTATTTCCACTTCATATTTAGTTTAGGGTGAAGTGGTTAGTACGAGTAGATGATTTGAAATGATTACTTACATACCAATTACGAATTACGGAAACTCAATGTCTTTATTTATGATAGATATTTGTAGGTCTTTTAATCACCCAGAAGATTTTGCTCACATTTTATTTCGCTCCATTCATTGAATGTGAAATTTCGTATTTCCGCTACTGGCGTGAGCGATGCAATCGTTATTGAAAACTTATAATTCGTGTAAGTAATATCCAGGACTGATTTTATTATAAAAATAAAAGAAATGGTTAAGGAAATATGACTATGCTACTTAGATTGTACAAAATTCAGTGATTTTTACTGAGAGCATCGATGTGCAAAACTTCCCTTTCTTCCAAAATAACCCGGAGAACCAATTTTTTTATTTTGTGAATCATTTTTAGTTATTTAAACCATAATAAATTAGTATTTGCTAAAATGCACAATTGTAACCTAATTATTTACAGACGTTATATCATTGAGTCGTACCTGAAGAAATACTCATATTTCTCATACCTGGTCTTCCTGACCAACAACGTGCAGCAGGGGACTGACGGCTCCGCACAAGTGAATCTGCACGCAATTGAGTTCAACCCTCGATAGCTCCCACAGGGCGTGACTGGCCTCTGCTCGCAAACCAGGCTTTTTCGACCTCAGAAACAGCACCAGGGAAGAGATGACACCCGATATCCCGAACGCCAAAGAATTTTCTGGCGTCGTGCTGCACTGGGCGATTGCCCTTGCCAGCGATTCGCGAACTCCTTCTGGGTCATCGCTGCCAAAATATTCGGTAGAAAAATTGTTTAAGGGTCGTTTTACACTAGACTCGGAGCAACCAGTCGGAGACACGTCTTGGCGACAAGTTTCTGCTTTCAGTTTAACATGGTATTTAAAGGAGCCTCCATGAATGCTTTCGTACACCAAGACGAAATATCCTCTAGCGACCGGCCGCCCGCTAGAGCGATATGTCGCCGGGGCAAAAACATTAGTCAGGTAAACGGAGTGTGCTATATTGAGTCATGTTAAATAAATACATTTATTGTCAAAAAAGCAGTACAAACTGCGTATGACCACGTAAACTAACCTTATCTCTGGACTGAAACTTTTTCATGGTACCCTCAAGATCGCGTGTTGTGATTGGCTCCCCACTCCCCTTGCGCGCCGATACGCCTATTCAAATTCCCTGTGCAATGCAATGCCATCGAAATATTTACATCATCAACTTCGCGACTCCGGAAACTGTCTCAAAATGTGAAACGACCCATCGACGAAACCCGAGACCTGTCTCCGAGGTATGTCGTCTAGGGTGAAACGATCCTTAGACGAGGCCCACACTGGCTACACCCCTGCAACCCGACAGTCTTTGAGCTGTCTTAAGTCAAAAGTCATAAGACTGTAGCAAGACAGGCATGACAAAACGTTTTCTCGCGATGCCTGCGCACACTGGTGACCACACAGCAGAGCAGACGTGCAGAGGAGTTGTAATACAATTGCTGTATATTTTCTGCAATGGATTTAGAAAAATAGAATGCACAAACGACTTCTCTAAATCGAAAAGTATATATTCTTCCGAGATCTGTAAACAAAATATGGAACGTACGTACTTCCCTCCTCAAACCACCAGTTCCCTGTCTAGGTCACTCGCACAGCCAGATGCCTGCACACCTACAAAGGAACACAGTGGAAATCCAACCCCAATTCTCCAAATACCCTTTAATCTTATTCAGTTTCCATCAGATACCTGGTTTTGATTCATGATTTTTTTCTTCTGGAAAAATAAAGTGATATTTTACATTTTTATTTAGTTCTTCTTGATAAGTTATGAGTAAAGAGAGAGAGAGAGAGATTCATTGTTGATAATCTAAAATAAATATTTTCGTGGAGCATATGTATTTATTTTAACACACTGAATTTAAANTCGTGGAGCATATGTATTTATTTTAACACACTGAATTTAAATTATATAAAATATATTGCTTCGAATCTCTTCATAAATCAGTGCATAGCGATTTAGCTTATGAAGTGCATTAAGTTTTCTAAGGTGAATAAGATAGTGTAAATGAGTTTTTTTTAATTTAAAATTTTGTAAACAACGTTAAATTTCAAAGGAAATGAGTTCAAATATAATGTAATTCCCACTTGGAAGAGTGAAGTAGAAAGATGCATTAAGACAGTTTGTCCCATTCGACTCAACGCTCAGTCAGACAGTCTTGTAGCAATTGATCGGGCTGAGGCGTATCTTCAGCAACTGCAGTTATTTACAAAATACTGAAAGGGAGTCTTACAACATTGCCATAAACCAGCGATGTACAAACGGAAATGCAGAAATCAGCTACCGGACAGGGAAGTCTTTTAGTTCAGGCTAAAGTTTACTGGGAATATATACACTATATATAATATATAACAACTACCTGTTTTAACACAGGAATTACTATTTTTCATAATCAGCAAAATATAATTATACTAATAACAAAGACGTATGAAGCTTTAATCTCTCAAAGCAAAGGAAAGCACGAGTAAGCTTGAACTGAGCTCAAATCTGATATCGCTGACGAAAACGCTGACTCGATATGCCGACCAAGTAAAACAAAAAGGGCTAATTCTGATTGAAAAAATTGAATAACCCCATGTCCTTTTCCCTTATTTGGTGTAAGGGGAAAGCGTATGTCGCTGAGGTATTCGAAATAATGACATTGGATTTGCACAGACATTACATAGTGGCAAATATTGTCCACCAATAGAGAGAGCTCGAAGAAATTTGGGAAAGAATGGCTTATTTCTGGAACATACGTACTCATATATGTGTACCATTTATAAACAACAGTGGCAGCTAACAGCTTAGGATACTTCCCCGATCTCAGCGGGTATCCAGCCCTAATAATCACCATTCTATCGTCCTCCCCTCTTAGTCACCTACTATACCCCCACCCCCCCCCCCCCCAAAAAAGAAAAAAAATGGATTTGACTCCTTCTTATTTAATGTTTTATTTACATTTTAATGTTATTTATGTACTCTACACACAGTTACAAAGAAGATGGGTTAAGACAAAATTAAGAGTTCGGTTAAGATTCTTTCTTCCATTTAGATTTCCGATCCTTTTTAATTTTATCGTAATTATATTGTATTGGGGCTCATTTTATTCACAATTTACGAGTAATATAGACATGATCAATATTTTTGGGTCCAGTATGTGACTAAGAGCTTATCCCCGGAGGGTCCGAGTGGTACATTAGGGGTGGAGGGACTCAAGGTGTCAGCCACCACTTTCCTTTGCAAATAGTATAAAGAAAACGTAAACTCAATATGTATTGATACAAATAATACTAAAAATTTAAACGTTACTAATGAACAGAAAATGTTATTCGCGTCAACTGGGAGGTAATTTATTATCATACCAGTATATTCATATTTTGAAACAAATTTTAAACGAAATACTACTTAGTGAAAATGTAAGATAACTATCCCCTTCATTCACAGCTAATAATTCATTTGTATTATTATAATATTAGAGATAATTGATTAAGAATGATCGGAGCTATTTACAAAGAATGATATTTTACAAATAGGTTACACAGATACTTACTCAACCAAAGTGTACATATCACCATACTGCTTTATTATAGCTTTGACGTCTCTATGGTCCATTTTTTCATTCATCTCTTTCAAAATTTCTCCTTCTTGAATTGCTATACCGGCTAATTCATTCAGTAAGCCATAATCAGTCATTACCATCAAGTTTTCCTTGTCCTTAGCGATCTGTTGACAAATGTACACGAAAATCACGTGTTCTATGACCAATGAATCAGATTATAGAACGAATCGGATTTGGCGAATACTGTACATACCTTTGAATGAATATTTTCTAATGACTCCACGAGAGGAAATAACAAATGAGAAGTAAATAAAAAGATACCAAAAATTACGAACGGACTTGGTACGTATACAATATTTTTATTATTAAAAATTAAACCGTAACATAAATTGAACTCATAACTGGACAAAATCTTAAATCAACGCAATTTCACATACTTGATACTCATCAGGAGCATACCAACTCTGTCCAACAATACAGAAATTACCACATAGTGAATTTCGATGAAAGTAGATATCTTTGATGTTTTACGTTCTGTACTTTATGAATAGAAATTTTAATTTTATTTTGCATTAAAAAAGATTAATGAGTAAAAGAAACAGTATGTTCCTTTGAAGTATGTTATTAAGTTTGTTTGGGGTAAGTACCACGTAAATGATATAAAATCACTCATCACTAACTACATTGGGGGAAATAATTTCAGTAGGTTGGCTCTCTCAAATTTCGTAACCAAATATTCAGAGATAATACTCGAGAGTATGCTGTAATTAAGGGTAGCGGCAATAAGTTAAAAAGTTTCTTCCACTACGTTGCGACGCCATTAAGAATATGATGAAATCCGGTAAAAATAAATCTTTGGGCGCTTTGTTAAAACGTAGTTTGAGATTCCCGAAAACTGTGAGCGGCATCGTCCGCCTAATGTTCTTCTACAAAAGTGGTAGCGACAGCATGCATCTATCGTCAAAGATTAAGCCATATAAATTTACTTCAACCTGAGTGTGTAATTTAGATGGAAAAGCGTGTTCAATAAAGACATAAACTTTTCTTAAATCTAAACATGTTCCACAGTTGCAATATCGTGTAATATTTTAAATAATCTGTATGAACATATTTTACAAATTCCATTTTTGTCCACATCAAATTTTGAAGAGTTAAACAGTCCCACTAAAACAAAACTCCCGTGCGGTGCCAAGGTAAAATGAGAAAATTCTTTTCAAGTAAATACGATGAAATTAACAAATCTATCTTTTCTATCCGTTTAGATGAATATTAAATTGTATGACTCGTTTATGTATGACAAACAGACCCCATATTTACAAATTACATAGTTCACATTAAAACAACGTTTTGACCTCTTTACTGGTCATAATCAGCTGTACAATTTACAAGAAACTTCAATGTTCGTTTATATTTTACTTGAACTTTTTATCTAGTAATATATTGTATATTATTGTGTTCGTATTATTTATTCATGATGAAGACATTTATTTATATAGAAGTTATTTTACATTTCACGCAAGCAATACACTAGAGCATTTCATCTCAGTCTACACATGTATAATGACACGGAGACAACTGGCTCATTAACAAATAATTCGTGTGCGTAACTACGTTTAATATATGAGGACATATCACCTGCGCCACCAGCCGACAAGCTCCTCCAATTAGCTTGGAATCCCCATGACGTAATACGTTCACCAGTAAGTGTAAAGAACCCTCCAAGCTGCGCACTAATTCTCCTGAGTCTGTAGCCTCCTGCACTATAGGCAGCAACGAATTCAATGCTTCACGTTGCACGTCGACATTCTTACTCTTGAGCAGGGACCACATTAGGCGGACTATGTCACTGTGCTGCACTATCTTCATTGCCTGCGGGTCAGAAATAGTGTATCGTTATAATACAGAGCTCTACCACTTACTTTAGGATTTATGTGAAAGTGGGTAGTCACGAGCCATCCTAACTTAAATGAGGCAGCATGAAGTATTTTCATCACTTACTCGATTTATAATGGTACCCTCAAATTATTCGAGTGGTTTTCAAAGATGACACTTTACATATTGTAAATTTTTGTGATGAACCTACACGCCGTCACAATATCTATCTATCTAATCTCTCTATGTATGCAATCGTAGCATAGAGTTTGAGGCATTGTATGAATCCCATTTTGTTTCAGGACTTTCATGTATGTTAGATAGAATTACCGAGTAACCAGTTAGCCTGTGAACTGAATTTTTGCGAGGCACGCCACTCGAGGAAATCACAGAATTCAGACTTGGCCTACTTGTCAGCTGCCACCAGGAGAGAAGAAAGGAAACGTCCTTGAGGTATACGAACTGCGTGTACGAACATGTTTTCTTCGAAGTACGTGTCACAGGGAACTTTTGCCTGTGAGAGGTGTAGCATCGCCACATTCATATTTCACGGACAATTGTGTTAAAACTTTTCGAAGCTTGTAATTCTAACGTAACATAGATTTTGTAATTTATGAAACGTATTTTCATGTAATAAATACTAGATTCTAATCAATGCTCTGATGTAATTAATTTTGGGGTCTTCGATCATTCAGTCCAGTCCAGTTAGTTGTTGAGGAATATTTTATTCGGGAGTTATTCAAGTTAGCAGTACCACCGACTTGGAATTAAAAAAAATAAGTTTATTTCCTTACAATTAAGTTTCGGCGAGGCTGAGTGTTGGTAAGAATGATGAAAATTATTTCGTGTAACTGTCTTTATCCACGCCGCTTCAGTCGGACGACTCTCAGACCCCGGATAGATTAAACGTTTTTTTGTTTTTTTTAAATTTAAAATTCACCGACTGAAGTCAGTGAGATCATTCTGGGAGTAGTCATTTGCTGCCCAGTACAAATCTCGTAGCTATACTCAAGAAACCCTCTTGAGTTATCCTGGGGCGTAATCACGTCAGTGGCAGTTGTAGTTTAGGTTTCTCAACCTATCAAGTGTTCTACGCGCAGTGGGGATGATCAAAGGTGCATCATATATACATATAATATAAATGAATATTTATTTGTTTGCCCTGTATGCGTTCGTATGCCATTCATCTGATTTGCGTGATCCTCTTTAATTCATAGTTTTGTGGGAAGGTTTGCGTATATATTTTGTTACCTTAAGTATCACAAGTAATAGGCTATAACGTTAATCCTATATTATTAAGCGAGCAATATTTGTACCTATGAACCTACATACCTATGTATTTGTCGAAAATTGTCTCGAGAACGACTAACGATTTTAATGAAATTCATAGATTATATGTACTTTGGGATGAGAATGTGATATAACATAGTCTTTTTTCTTTATAGAACAATTCAAACGCGTGTAATACTAGCGTCATTTATAAACCAAATTTTTATACTACTTCAGTTAGTGACTGATGGTCTAGGGGCTGTCTCTTATACACATCTAGATGTGTATAAGAGACAGNATTTTTGACGATCATATGATAAGTATAACATTTATCCTCTTTTTAACATTTTTACTATTAATAAATAGCTGCTTATTTACTAAAATGCAAATAAAACTGCTTAAGTTTGCTGCTTAACCGCAAGAATCTTTCTTTCAGTTCACATGAGTTTCCATCTCAAATGTTCTTTCAATCATTAAGAATTATTTTTTATTTGTAACAATCAAACAAATAAGTTAAATAATAGTTAAGAATCCGAAAACTCAGATTCAGTACCAACAGCACACCAATCTGATTGAACCGGCGTTTTTGCACAGTCTTTGCATGGCACTCGTCCTGTAAAGACGTCCCTTGAGCGCTCCGGGCATTCGCAGGTAGCCGATTAGCAGGAAGTCACCAGCCCCGTTTATTCGCACCGAAGAGGAAATTCTGCCGACTCGCAGAAGATAAGTATACGGTTGAATTTTCTTAGAATATATCTACGAGGTTTGTGACTCTTATTTTTAATTATTTATTTCTTCTTCCGAATTATTTAATTTATAGTAGCACGTATTACAACTATCCAGTTTCTTATCTGTATCTATTTGAAATTCCTATTTTCGTATTTTTTTAAAGCTCCTGTAGCTTTTTCCCTTCTCTTGAAAATGAGTCATAAGCGAAATGCTAAGAGTGATAACTGCAGCAATGCATCCGATGCCCATTCTGACGTCGCGATGGCTGTTGAGAAGGCCTTGCACTCGCCTGCCCTTCTTCAATCCCTGGCCAATATCCTCGTGGAGCTCGTAAGAAAAAAAACTGGAAGAAGCGATGAGTTTCAATAATGAACTTGTTTCAGAATTGAAAGCGGAACTGGAAGCGAAGCATGAGGAGGTCCGCGTCCTTAAGCAGGATTTGAAAGATAGAACGGATCAGTTGGAGATGTATACACGAAGGAACTCTCTTAGAATCTTTGGGTTAGAGGAAAAAGAAGGGGAAAACACAGATCAGTTAGCTATTTCTGTGGCAAAAAAGATGAGTGTTCCTCTTGATCTCGTTGATTTTGATAGGAGTCATAATCATGGTAGTTGATAGGTCCTAAAACTCATGGTAAAAAAAGACCTATAATTGTAAAATAGTCCGCGTGAAGCGTGCCCTGAAAGGATCAGGCATCACTGTGCGGGAAAACCTCACGAGGACTCGCTAGGAATTACTACAGGCGGCGATTCAACGCTTCGGGATCTCCAATGTATGAACTGAAAATGGAAGTATCATCGTTTGACGTGGGAACAACCGGGTTTAACTCCACNTAAATAAGATGCTCACAGTGCTCCGCCTTTCTTCCTTTCCCCTTTCCCTTTCAGCAGATATATCAGTATCTGTTCCTGAATTTCTCTATCTTTACTTTACTTCAAACTACATATTATATACGTTTTCTTATCCTTTTAATATCTCTATCTTTATTCTACTTCAAAGTATATATTCTACCCGTTATTTCGTTAAAGTGCAAATTCCTCTTTTCTAGTTTTTATATTTGTAGTATTTCCTCATACATATATATTTCTTCTTATTATTTTTTCATAATATTATTTTTCTTCTTACTCCTTCTCAATAATATTATTTTTCTAATATTTGAAATGATCACTTCTTCTACTTTCAATTTTATTTATTTCACATAATAAATTCTAAAATACTCAAATCCATACATTGTTTATTTTTAATTTCCTAACTATTCAACTTGATATTCTGAAAAATTCCCAATAAGTGCTTTCGTCATCTAAATAACAACACGAACATGCCTACATCCCCCAGATCCATTAACTCAAGCGCTACCTGCCCCAACCCTCACCAATCCCTCCCGACACTCTTTTGTTTCCTGCCCTCATAAATGCTCAGTCTGTTATGGTTCACCATGAGAAAGTTGCACAAATACTTTCCAACCGTCAATTGCATGCATTGTGTATTAATGAAACGTGGATCGAAATTTGTTTGTCATCACAAACATGTTATTATAATGGGAGATTTCAACTTCAATTTAATAAAACATCAGTCATGCGCAGCTATTAATTTCAGAAACTTGTTTGTTAGTCTGAATCTAAAGATTCTTCTACTCCAAGCAACACATCATACGGGAGAAGTTGAAACGTGGATTGATCATCTCATTGTGTCCAATATAGAAAAAGTACTGCATCACGGACAGACACCCGTTCCGGGAATATCAAAACATGATCTTATATACGTCTCGTATAATCTTAAATCTCCTAGACACAATCCAAAAGTAATCAATTACAGAGACTTCAAAAATTTTGATTTAGAAGCGTTTCAAATAGAAGGAACGATGCTTCCATGGGACTCGTGTATAATGAAAACTCTTTGGATCGAAAAGTTAAAATATTTTCGGATTTACTTATTCAGCACATAAACAAGTATCTGCCATTGAAAACTGCTCGCGTAACTCGTCCCCCAGCTCCGTGGATAACTAACGAAATACGAAATTTAATGAAGGAAAGGAATGTAGCTCATAGCATTTTCGGATAGTGATATAAATATTTACAAAAGGTTAAGAAATTTAGTCACTAGCAAAATTAAAACTAGTTATTTTCATCATTTTCTCGGATCTGATTGCATAAATGCTAGGCTCATATATTAAAACTTTGTGCTCATATATCAATACAGCCACTACAGACATAATAAACTTTTCTCTCTGTAGTGGTTCTTATCCAGCTGCATGGAAAACGGCTCTCGTTCACCCATTGCTAAAAAACCCTCATCCCACCTCTCCAAGCGATTATCAACCGATTAATATACTTCCAAAACTTTCAAAAGTACTTGAGAAATTGGCTCCAAATCAAATAGAAAGTTATATAATGAAAAATATCATTTTAGACGAGAATCAGTCAGGTTTTCGAACAGGTAAAGACACAGGAACGGCTGACAGTCACTGAAGATATTAGAAAAAATATGGACCGCGGTGAAGTAACCATATTAATACTCCTTGAATTTAGTAAAGAATTTGATTCCGTCGACCATGAAATTCTTTTAGCTAAATTAAAAAATATAGGTTTTGCTAATCTAACATTAAAATGGTTCCGTGAATATTTAATTGGCCTCGAACAACTCATCCAAACCGGTAAAAATAAATCAAATGCTCTTAAAACACACAGAGGCGTTGCTCAAGGGACCGTTTTAGGACCCCTAGCATTTCTCATCTATGTAAATGATATAGGAAAATCTTTAAAATATAATAAATACTATATGTACGCTGACGATCTCCAAATTTATCTCAGCGGACGAACATCGGAATTAAATACTATCGTACAGAAAAAATCAGGACTTGACATCTGTCCACACTTGGGCTTGCTCTCTGGGTTTATTGCTGAACCCATCAAAATCTCAGTCACGAAATTTACTTTAGTTCTCAGAACGGGATATGCCGTTAATATAAATATTGTATCACTTCCATGGTGCAAATCAGCGCGTAATCTGGGTATTTATGTGGATAGTATTTTAAGTTGGAAAACGCAAGTTGACAAAACATGTCAAAGAGATTTTTCCTCCATGCACACCCTAATGTGTCTTCGTAATTTATTACCCACTTCCACGAGAAAATTTCTGGTAAATTCACTAATAATGCCTGACTTTGACTACTGTGACTTTATCTTTTCAGATTTAAATTCAAAGCTACATTACAAATTACAAGTTACACAAAATGCATGCCTCCATTTCATATTTGATCTACGCAAATATGACCACGTATCAGAATATTATTTGAAAGCTGAAATATTACCTATTAAATTACGACGTATTCTCCATAGCCTCAACATGCTGTTGAGGATTCTAAATAATAAACTTTTAATTCAACTTGCTATAAACTATCAATATTCAAAACAAAAATGAACTAGAAATGATGAACTTCTCGTGGTATCACGACACAGAACAAGTCATTTACAAGTAAATACAATTCGTAAATGGAATAAACTACCACCTGACGCGAGGCATTCGTATGGCATCCATATATTCAAAAGAAAATTAACCTCTTGGTTGCGCCAACATCCTCCATAGTATGAAATAAATTCCTAGACACTTTTCCTAATACCTTACTTTTTATTATTGTTATTATTAATTTATTCAATTACCATATTTTCCTTCTCTTGCAAACGCCACATCTATTTCCAACTACCCTTCCTTCTATCTATTTATTATTAAAAGTATCTTATCCCCTCTTCCCTTCTACTTCTGCCCCCCTCCCATTCTACGTTGCTATAACTTCCCAAATGTAAGCTATTGTATAATAAAATGTCCTGTAAGTTGTAATTCATTTTTATGTAATTTAAGATGTAACCCACAGTATATTGTAATCTCTAAGAGTTATTTTATTCTGTGTAAAATGAAATATACCCTAACTGTATTTATATTTTTGTATTTATATTTGTATTTTTGTAATGTTTCACTTAATTTTTGGGATAGTCGTTATGTAATGTTATATTCATTTTTTCTGCAAAACTCTTTTTTTCCTTTCTAATGAGATTCTTTTCTAACAGGTACTACATTAGTTTATAAATCAATTTTATCTTATATTATCTTATAAATTGTTTGTTATGTTCGGTTTTAAACTGCCATCCTGATTGAGGTTTTCACTGGGTTTCCCTCAATCGCTTAAGGTTCAATACCGGGATGGTCTTTAGTTTGTTTTCCCAGTACTAGATATAGCAAATACCCTCCCATTCAAACTAATTTTGTAATGATATTGTAAATATTTTTAAAGTGGTTAGGCTGTGTAACATCACACCACAAGCCCAGATGCGGTGTGGGTATTTGGGTAGAAGCGGGATTCACATAAATACCACAATTCCTATGGTAGTTTTTTTCGCTGCCACCATCCCAGTTTCCCGGACAATTAAACATACGTGTAATAACAATGATTTCATACAATTTAAATAGAAATCTGAGTATTTACAGACGTAGACAAACTCTTAAAATCATAAATACAAATATAAATCTGTTATTACACAGTTAATGCTATCAGAAAGCATTGATTAAACACATAAATTCAGTGTTGACAATTATTTCGGAATTACTCACCTAGGTTATCCGAACCTCCAAAATTACAAATTACTTCCTCATATGACGAACTGTTACAAGTTACGTCACTCGCAACTAGTAATAAGTTTATCTAGACTACCGCAGCAGCCTCTTCCAAGAGTCTGGCGACCGATGCTAGCCAGGTCACATCTCAAGTAACCTGCGGACTCAGCTCACACGTAACAGTCCTTGAGGATCCTCAATCCTCCCAATATATACCGTAGAGGAAGTCACGTGACCAGCAAGTATCTACTCCTTCGCTGTTACCGTGCTCTCCACCCTTCCGCCGTCCAGAGAACGCCGTGACATCTTCGCGAGGCGCTGCCTTCGACCAGCGCCAGGCGTCGTCCACCTTTGTCTCCGCTTCTGGTGAAGGTATTTCATTCACAGCTTATTAGCATTCTTCTTTTCTGAGGTCCACCGACATTCCATAGCGGGTCTCACCTTGGTCAAATCCTCTTCCACAGAAATAGTGTAATACAAAGGGAATCGTGCCCTGGTCACACGCATTTGCTGACATTCTTCGAGAACAATCGTACCATCCTTAGGAAGTGAAAGGGGTACGTTCAAACAATAACACAATAAATGCAGAGGCTTAGAATTGGTCACCTTCCTTCATCAGCGACATCCGGCTTAGTTCCTCAATGGCACTTCAGTGAAAGGTCTAAAATTAACAATTTACAAACCTCTAGAATGTTTTGATTCTGACGTTACAGACGGAAGAGCAGATCTCGGTCTGAGTATCGCCACTAATAAAGTCATTTATTTATTTATTTTTCGATACAGTTGACTTAAAATTTGATCTTTAGTTCAAAAATTGTTCTTTAATAGTAACAATAAAAATGTAAAAAATGTATAACACACAAGGAAAGCATAATGAGGCAGATCATGTTAACAAAAATAAATGAATATGTAACTTTCTCGGCGGGGAATCAAACTCGGACCACGCAAGTACATATGTGAGACTTTGATCCCTACACTACGAACAAATTTCGACGAACTTTTATCTTATTATTAAAAAGGTAATTAAATGTTCATTTAATTTTTTCAAGGCTGAAACATTATGAAATAAACAATATTCATTTGAATTTGACACGACTACTTTTGATGTAACGCAGTAACAACACATCGCACCGAATGAAAGTTGTACTAACAAAATGCGAACTTTGTTCATGTGTTCTAACGCGTAAATACGTAAAGTATTGTTGATAATTCGTAACTATTAAATAACACTAAATTCGCTAATAATTATATCAATTGATGCCGTCTCTAGGCAAGAACCTAGAGTTTCTTTATAAAAAATACGCCTCTAACTTAAGGAAAACAGGAGAAAAACTCTGGCCATGATGGGGCTATACAATTAATGTACACAACCGTATTAGGGTTGAGTACATATAGAACTAAATTTATATGAATAATAAGACAATACTAGCATGCAGGATAGTATATTTGAAATTGTTGTCAGATATTTTGAAAGTAGTACAACAATGGCGTGATACAATGGCAAGTACAAGACGGCTTTAATTTTATTAAAAACAATAATTTTTTTATAGTATAGAAGCAATGGTGCAGAATGTAGCTTTTAACCATGGGTTTGATAAGATTCAATTTAATAATATATTTTATATTTTTGGGCAGGGAATAATACAAAGCGCGGTAGACACTCTCGGACGATGAATATTATAGTTATTGCGAATAATGTTTTCGTGAACAAAACTGTTTTGTATGAAACAAAGGTGGTGCTTCAGTAATTCGGTCTTAACAAACACGACAGTTTCATAAATATAAGTGCAGGGAAGTGCTAAAATGTTTAATTCCTTCAAAAAAGGTTTACAAGAGATTCGGGGTTAAGGTTTACAAATTATCCGAACAATTCTCTTTTGAATTCTGAAAGTTTGGAATCTCTCCCAGGAATTGCCCCAGAAGATGACGCCGTATCGTAAATGGGAGTAAACATTTGCAAAATATACGCAACGGGAAACACGCATTACGAATCTTTGTAAATATTGTTTGTCCGCATAACACAATTTACTTAATTTGGAATTAAGATTGTCAAAGTGTAAATTCCATTTGAGATTGTCTTCAATATGAAGATATGAAAGCTTTGTATTCGTAACAGTTTTTAATTGTAACCTATTTAACGAAAGAGAGACCTGGGGTAAAGATTTCGTGATGCTATTGTGAAATGACGTAGCCCCTTTTTTTGTTAGTTTACAATGAGGCGATATGCATGAAACCAAGACAAGAGGTTAGACAAAAAATTTTCAACATTGGCGTGTTTACAAAGTAGATTAGTGTCATCGGCACAAAGAACCATTTTGCAATCTGAAATGGAAGACGACATGTCGATCACATACAACAAAGGGAGGATAGGGCCTGGAATTGAACATTGGGGAACTCAGCGAGTTAGTGGCTTTGTTTCTGAAAGGCAATGGTTCAGTACTTTATTCTTAGTATATGATATTTCGACCTGTTGATATCTATTTTTCAAGAGGAAATCAGCCACTGATGCGCAAGTCCACGTTTGTAATTTTGAAAGGAGAATTTCGTGATCAATGGCATCGAATGCTTTAGATAAATCAAGAAGAACGCCCTGAGGATTTTCTCCGTGGTCGAGAGAAGCGATAACATCATTTAAGAAAGAAGGTACGACGCTGGTGGTGGAAAAGGATTCCTGAAATCCGTGTTGATCGTCAGAGAGAATGTAATTTTTTGATAGAAAATCTAGAAAACGTTTATAAAACAATTTTTGAGAAAGTGGATAGTAGAGAAATTGATCGATAATTACCAACATTGTGTTTGTTTCCTTCCTTGAATAAATGTTTTACTTTAGCTCTCTTAAATACTCTCTTAAATACCCCTTAAAAATAAAGTAATATTAAATATGTTTATGACTAGATTTAATACAACGTGGGACGAAAATTTAATAAGACATTCGGGTATATCATCTATTCCTGTTGAATGTTTGTTTTTTAAGGAACTGATGATTTTGATGATTTCACTGGCATTAGATTCGGAAGTGGACATAGAATGGGGCACGTGGGTGGGTATATTCGGAGGTCAATTTGAGATATTGAATTAGTTATTTTACCTACTTCTGAGAAATAAGGATTGAACAAATTTTGCGATGTCAAGTGGATTTCACACGATTTTGCCATCGTTTAGTAGCGAAATGTTTTCTTCGCGATTTTTAGGTGACGTGTAATTTTTAAGAATATTCCTCATGGTTTTGATCCGGTTGTTCGATTTTAGTATCGATTTTAGTTCATTTTCCATAACTTTATCTGCATACACTAATTTTCGGAGAATAGTCTTATGTTTACGGAAATGATCATGGAATTCGTGTGGTTGGTTATAGAGTTTTGAAAGATAATATAAACGGCGTTTGTGTTTTGAAGAAATTCTTATCCCTTGGGTGATCCATCTATTGTATTTCTTTGTGTTAATTAATTTGCGTTTTCTTGGAAACTTACAGTTGCAATGTTTTAGGAAGTTTGAAATAAATACTTTGAATTGGTCGTCTGTGTTTTGGCAATTGTAAACATCTTTCCTAGTTTCCTCAAGCAAATAATTTGTAAATATGTCAAAATTTGTGTCGTTAAAATATCTAGAAAACTTGTAAATGATTTTATGTGGTTTTAGTTTATGTTTAATGGTCTCAGGTTTCAGTTTATGTTTAATCGGAAGCACTTAGGATATCTGTGTTGAAATCACTACATATAACGGTAGATTTTTTGGATTTAAATGTAATAAGTTTTAAAATAATTTCAAAATTTCGAAAAAATATGTGAATATCTGGTTGAGGAGGTCTATAAATACATAAGACAATTATACCTATGTCGGTTAAATTAACTACAGAATATTCGAACACGCTATAATCGCAGAAGTTCTCGTAATTGGGAAGATAAAATATCATTACGAAAGTAGATACACGTACCTCATGTTTTCCTTTAAAAATTTGTCTACAGTAAGAACTTGCTAAACAATAGTTAGAAATATAAGTGTCATGGATGTTGCTTGTTGAATTCCAGTGTTCTGTGTGTAGAAGCACCTTTCTACATATACAACGAAACACGTACCTTAAATACGTATATGAAGAACACCCTCGTCTATCTTCACGCATTGATACATGTTGTCACCCCGAACCAAATAGCGCTATACTGTTTGCACCGTTGTCATGACGAAGTTTCAGCTACGTAAGATCCATGACCGGCGAGATACACCACAGAGTCTCTACATACGACGAAAAGAGACCGTATATCGTACACATTACAAGACTCCATGACGCATTCGGGCCGCGTGCACTACTAAGTGTACATCGTCTATTTTATTAAGAAAATTCAAGAATATCAATAGACGAGCCTCGATCTAGTGTTACGCCGCCAACGTCGTCAGTTGTCAAAGTTTAGCTTATGGCGACAGCCCAAGCTCAGCTCAGTACGACGAAAAAACTGGTCGAGTGAACATCGAATCCGATTTAACCTCAAAACCAGTTACTCAGCTCTGCGAATAATTCTAAGTTGAAACTCGGCTCTGTGAGATAGTTCTATCAAGAAATCACCTTGGACTTGTGACTGACTGATTTATCATCACACACGCGCCGAAATATTCTATGTTCAAGAAATCGCCTTGGACTTGTGACTGACTGATTTTTCATCACACAAGCGCCGAAATATTTTATGTTCAAGAAATCGCCTTGGACTTGTGACTGACAGATTTTTCATCAGACAAGCGCCGAAATATTCTATCATCAAGAAATCGTCTTCGACTTGTGACTGAATAATATTCATCATACAAACGTCGAAATATTCTGTTCTGGAAATCACTTTTGACTGGTGACTGAATTATTTTCCAACTTCCAAGAACCACGAGGCTCTATCTCGTGGACTCCAGCGAAGTTAACTCTAACTTCGAAACGCCATAGCGAAACACCCTCGCACGGTCAACGGTGGAACTACTTCCACGGTCCGAGGACACGACGCGCCATTGTACGAGACTACGCAGAAGCTTAAACAGCAGCGTCGCCACGCGCCGAGATATCGTACTTCATCGGCTAACTAATTAGGGATTGACCACCAGTGACACCATCTCGTGACGAAGAAGAGAACTTCTTCAACGACAACCTACTTACCGGCAGTCGTGAGTCAGACGAAATAAAAGGCGTCATTTACGGAGTTTCTTTCTAACGCCTGTAGTGTCCTTTATTGTTTAATCACTTGTTCATATCAATCCTACATAATAAATCTTGTCTGTTCAACCTGTGAGTATTTATTTTGAAGAGGTAGAACTTTATTGTGAAGCAACCTCAGCATTGAGATATGTGAAGCAAAAAAAATCTTCTCCGACATGTGAGATATACCAAATCGAATGGATTTTCGTGTACAAGAATTTCAATCTCTATCAATTTGTTATAAAGAGATGGGACATTATGATAAAATATAATTATTTTATTTTTGCACAGTTTGTGATTCTCGAGAAATGGAATCGAAGTTAGATTATGGAGGGGAATATGAATTTGGTACAGCTTCTAGTCCCGGATCAAGCCCGCACGCTGCATCCGAACGTGTTTGTCACCTTCGAGCACCACATTGTACTCCTGAGCGCAAGTTGTAAGTATGGGGGCGGGCGGAGATGTGGATGTAGGAATAGATGACGGTGAGTGAGATGAGGAAGGAGGAGAAAGATCAGGGACATGGGAAGGAATGGGTGCGGAGAGGGGGTGATGAGGTAGGAGCTGAGGGAGATGGAGGATGAGGAAGGGGCAGAGGGAGGTGAAGGAGGAGGTGTAGGAGTGGGTGAAGGAGCAGGAGGAAAATGTGATGTCAGATGTGAAGCTAGGAGAGAACTGAAGTGATATTTTCCGGACGGTCTGAGATGTAAACCGTGCTGGGTAAAGTCCTTGACAGTCAGGTAAGTTTGCAAACCAAAAAATGTGATTCTTGTGTCTGCCAGGTGATGTTTTAGAGAGATGTTTGCAAGGTTAATTTCGTGATTTGTGGAACGTTGAAGCGTGGAGACATGCTAGAGACTACTGTGTTTGTGTGCTGAGATACCGTTTTTATTTTTTTATAGATTCAGGCGCGCTGAAATGACCACCCAAGTTAATATCGTTCTGCTCACCTATGATTGTTACTGTGTCCCGCTCTGTTAGTTTTTTAGTGTAGGTGTCTAGTTTTGGAATAATTTCCGCCAAACGAGCGTTTGGCTTAAGGAAACTGGAGACTGAGAACTGGCTGGGAAGAAATTCACGCCAAACGGAGGTCATCTGACGACCGTGCGAATCAGCTATGAGCACGTTTGGAAGTGTTGGCTTCATGTCTGAGTAGCACTACTTTACGTGGTTTTGGGCTGCTGTGCTTACCAGTGCGTGGGTTGTGAACTGGTTTGGGTACTGGACGGGAGAGGTTGAAACGACTAGGTAAGGGAGGAAACTGGGACATGTTATCTAACACACTAAACCTCTTTTGAGTGAAGAGTTGGGCTGGTGTATGTGTATTTGGTCAAACCGGGTGACAGCAATTGGAAGGACGGCGAGAATTCCTAACTGTAGTCCAAACACCGATCGTGTTCTTATTGACCTCTTCCAGCGCACTGATCCGTGTGACAATATAATGTACCAAGTCATTGTACGCCTTGTGAAAGTCAGCTTTGAATGAGTTGAGGAATGCGATAGTGTCCATTGTTGTGAGAAAGTTAGCAACTTAACGACAAAAGCAAATTAGTAAACGAGAACTGACAACTGACACTGACAGATAGTAGTATAATAATAAATTTATTACTACGGAAATTGCAAATTAGATATTAAATAAATAAGTGAATAAACAAACCTACAACTAAAAAATCGACAACAGAAGTAATAATTTACGACGACAACTGCAGATAAAATTAATTCGACAATATCTAATGCACTATTATGTCAGATTGTAATGTATAATTACAAAAAGAATAAAAAACAATTGATAAAATATTGGAAAAATCCTATTTGCGGCGGCGAAACTTGAGCAGAGCAACAATAGAGTACAGTATTTATAAGTTAATAATGATGTAATAGTATACGCACCTGGAAATCTAAATGCACCATAATTAATAATAATGCACCAAGAAGTTAAATTTATGATTCTGTTTGTATTTATGTAAATTTTATCACACACTTGAATGAAATAATAATGAAATCAGAGGAAAAATCAATATTCGGAGACGTATATTTGTTTACGCTGCCTAAATGGTTAGAGGCAAGTGACAATTACGAATGACAATATTGTTTACCTTAGAGTTCTGAATTATCGAAGAAGAGTTAATGAAAATAGACGTATAAAATTACTTCAACTAAAGAGACTAATCTATGTAAGAAAACCGGAATCCTAAGATAATTGAGTTTATTCTGTTTTATGCAGTTAATAGGGGTGAAATGTGACTTTAAATTGTAAAATTTGGACGAATAGTTTAGATTTCACCAGCGTTTTAGTTTTACAAACATCCGCTGCCACCGAAGTGTGTTGCATCGCGAGGTCCAGGAAAGCATTCGAACGGTGCGAGGTGCTTCACATGAAGCAAACACTTTCGACTATGGATAAAGAAGAGTTAAAGAGCGACATAATAAAAACACCCTAGCGAAACCGGGTGTTAGTTCATTATATCTTTGCAATATATCTCCAGTAATGTCGAAGAAATTTTTTTACAGAATTTGTGACCAACTTGGAAAGTTTGTTCAAATATTCTCAGTATAAGTGACAAGAAAAAAAAAACTATTTTTTTCTACTGTTTTTAGATATTTACCTTTGTTGTCAGTTGATTACGGTCTTATATTATTCACCAGAAATCAATTGAATGTTTCATTTCATCACATTTGCATTTTGGGGTAATTTAGTTTATTTCGTCAGTGTTATTGTGTAAACCAACTTCACAGTGATTGTGGTATCATTGATGTAATTCATAGATTGTTTCAATTTTAGAAGGGATTAGATGAAAAATTCGGAAAGTTTATTTTTTGAACTTTGGTTGCGTTATTGTGTGTTTTCATTGTAACTTGATTGTGGTAAATGGAGAGAGAGTGAGAAGAAGAGAGGGAGGGAGAGAAAGGAAGAGAGAGGGAGGGAGAGATGTATTTCTTCCGTGTACCTACACGTGGGGAAGATGAGCGATAACTTTCGGCCAGGTGAAAATGGCGACGAGTCGGGAATGGAATCCGGGATACCTGCTTTGATCGCAGTGGTTGTTATGAGCGAAAATAAAATTGTAAGTCTACTAAAATATCGTATTTAAAATTACGAAACATTGTGGATAAAAAATTTAATTTTTATTAATAAACAATGAATTATTTCAGTTTTGTGAAACAAACACATACCACATAATAAGAGGAATATCTGCCAATTTACTGGTATTGCCGATAAAGAATTTGAAAAATGTATTCGACCACGCACAAACCAAAGCAAGGCACCACATTAATTCAATCGAAATATAAAAATGTCCCAGAAGAAAAGGGTGCAATGAAAGGGTAAATTAAAATCAATACAATATTATTGAGATACATATGTTCGGAAATGTCACCCGAATAATATATAATGACACAAGGAGTTAGAATACGAGACAAAATGTTGTGTAAAGCACTTTATCAGGGGAATTGAGGAAGTGATATTGACGTTAAAAGATCAACAGAAATAAATTACAGAAAATGTTCAAAGTTCAGCGCTGCCCATGAACAGCGATGCAGGTCTCGCATCGACGTTTTGCGGATTCGCGGGACCCCATTTAGAACATCCCCAATCCATCCACACACTGTGGAGTATTTGTCTTCGAAATGACAATTATTTTTCAAGCTCTTTTTAGTCAAAAGTACTAATAACTACTTTATGTTAGAGTACATTGACATGTGTTCATAGACGTTTTCATTTTATACAAAAAAATTACAAAAATATTTTTTTTATAAATTTCAATTTAAAAAAATTAATTGCAATTTTAATTTACTAAAAACAATATAGAATGTTTTAACTGAAGTGAAAAGTTATAGTTGCCGTATTTATATTATTTGCGTATTAAAATATGCTAATATAGGAGTTAATCTGATTCTTCGGAATTTAGGACATCTTCATTCATATTCTGTAAATTTTTATAGATTATATTGAGAGATAACTGAAATTGTTCGATGTCCCGGAAACTATTATTGTGTACGCGANTTATATTGAGAGATAACTGAAATTGTTCGATGTCCCGGAAACTATTATTGTGTACGCGACGTCGTGTCGGTGCGAATCATATGTCGCAGTTAATGGACAGAACTTTAAATACATGTCATAATTTGTCATTTTTGAACATACCATACCACTTTCTTAATGCCGCTAAGAAAGCACTTAACATATCTTTGTCTTCTTTAAATGTATTTCTGTCATTACACCTCCTTCGCGAGAGTTCCAGTCATGTGTATCTCAATTTTTGTTTCTATTAATGTGCTCTATAACTTCTCAATTTTTTACGTGGAGTCCTGGGACTTTCTGAATAAAGAAAAGCTCACAAACATACCTTTTCACTCTTGACAAGTTCTCCAATAGCATGAGCTGTGTTACAGATTAGTTGTGGTTCCGGTGACGCAAAATTAGTCACGAGTATATCGATGACTCTGAGATCGGTTAGTTTCTCTCGACAGGGTATGAATTTGGCCAATTCCGACACTGCACCCGCCGCTGGAATTCGTAGTCTTGAATCTCTTGAGTTTGCGAATCTGCAATAAACGACACACGTGGATGTAGACAGTTTTTTTCATACTTCCCAATATCTCAGATTTTTTTTCGTTTCAATTATCTTCGTGCGCCTAGATTCGTGCGGAATTTTTGATTCGCAATTCTAAAACGACTCGACCTTCTCTCGGTGGTCAATTGTGCTGGACGGAAAAAAAAGTTTTCTTGTTCGTAAGGTATTTAGTATTCAGTTACACTTCAACATCGAGGTAATGCACTTTTAAACTCTGGCCACGACAGAACAATCAATTTATATTTACATTAAATGCTTTACCATCGTTCGTTATATTCAATCGTAATTAGAATTTTGCTTTCCCTCTAACTACCAAAATTTACTGTTGTAAGAGGAATTATACTTAGTTTTGTTTAACGGTAAATTACATTAAATTGTAAAACACAAATGCGCTAATTTCATTACTATTCATCACAAGATACAGAAGCAATTTTCTCGTGGCTAAAAAATGTAGAGGAATCAATATTCGCAAGCAAGAGCCATGAAAATTTTAATTTAGGTACTTAAAACCATTCTTGAAAATAAAGAGAAGTAAAACCTGATGCAATTGATCTTGAATAATTATTTCTGGGCTCAATAATGATTAAAAATTTGAAAGATTACCTTCTCAGCTTGAAAATATTGTTCTGAGGCTCATCATAATTCAACGCAAGTTGCGCACAATTATTATAAAGCAGTTTTGACTTTGAAAAGTACTGTGACATAATTATGAGTTATACCACTACTCTTTTCAACGCTTTATATATGACCCACTTACTCTACGACTAACGTATTACTATTTATTAGATTATTTGAACTGCATACTCTACGATAAGGTCTGGAGCTCCCATATAATGATATTGCTTCGCATTCTCTAACACGAAGGAACTCTTCCATACGACTTTCAGCAGAGAAGACATAAGAGGGATGTTGAGACGACTACTCTCATTCAACAACTTCATCACAATTTTCAAACCACCGTTGTGTCTGATGATGTGGCTCACCATCTTGTCTCCAGAGGCGGCATTCTCCAGTGCGTTCGCGCATAGGTAGTTCAGTTCCTTATTACCAGACTGCACATAAAAAAAGCAACTTATTACCGGTCAAGTCTTCGCTAAAGATAGATAATCTGCCAATCCGGTAAGCGGTCTTTCTTAAGGCGGCTCCAGACATTCGTAATTAGAGGAATCGCGAGCGGCTTCGTGTTTTGGGCACGTCAAAGGAAACCGGGCAATGGCGAGCGATTCTACTGGAACCGCCTTTACTCTGTTATTACGAACACTCTCCGGCTATTCGTTGCTAAACGGTGCCCGCCACACACGGAGCTGAATTCACTTCTAGTTTGCTTGCTTGGTTGCTAGACACAGAGCACCGCTAGGTTTGTCTCACACGAAGCCTGCTGCTGAGCACAACTTGTTGCATTCGCCACCCTCGAGTTTGCTGCGTAGAATCAGATAGGGAGGAAGTTACAATTGAAATTATACCTTATAGACGAGCGGGGAATCAGCGCATTTATTACAATCTATCAGAACCATGATCTCCCGTGAAACCAAGATGGGGAGCCTTGTTGACGCCACCAACTGGGTGATCACGAAGCGAAATACTCGTAGTCCTATTGGCTACCTTCTCCAGCAATAAAACGAACAAGAGAATAGAAATCAGCCTTGACAGCACGCAGCAGAGCAAGCAGTGAGGTCACTTTTGAGCACTTCGCTCTGCCTGATAGCGTGCCCAGCTCAGTGCGAGCCATTTAGCAGCGAATTCAGCTCCGCGTGCGGTGGACTTACGCAGGAAGTACATCAGTGACAGATCACCCTCGACTGAAAATTTCTCTAACCCTATGTGTGAAACATATTCGAGTACATTCGTTGCTACCTAAACAATTTGAGTGTGTGTCAACAGTGTTGAACAGGTAACTTAACAGAAAGCATGCGGAGTCCACTGGACTTCATATCGGTGCTCAAAAAATTACTTTTAATAATTATTAGTTCCACCGTCTTCGTCGAAAGGAGTCGCATACCGTGTTAGTAGTCGTACTACATTAGTTGAAATTTTCTGTGATAGAGGGAGCGGGCGCTTAACTTCAAGCGTGTCACAGAGTGCTTATGGTAATTTTGTAGCTGTAGCATGAATACCGTGTATTTTCTTACGTAATGAATTAGTCTTAAATAATTTATAATGGGCAATATTTTATTAAATGTATGAGACATAGTGATGTAGCATTGTTCGAGTGACCCGTTGAAATGTTAGGAAAGAGTATTGCATTATTATAAATAATAATAATATTAATAATAATAATAATGGCTAAAAACGTAGGTTAATTGTGTTACAAGCGTTAATTTTATTAATATGAGATGGTCAAATTATTCCACGGAAGATGAAGAGGAGCTATTAATTCTTGTACAACGATATAGAACATTCGGGGAAAGAGTGAACTTTACATTTGTGTCGGTGTACGAATTAAACGAACTCTTTAGAATGACGTCTGTAAAGCTTGAAGAAAAAGAGGGACGCATTACAAGAAAAGAACCGTATTTATTTTACAATATATTTTAATTTAGTTATTCGTCATTAATTTAGCTCAATTATTATTATGTAGTGCGGAGTCATTATTGATAATATTGAAATATCTTTAATAATACGTAAGAAACTATCACTTCCTGTGCTATGCCTCCGAAAAAGTTTTAGAAATGAACTAATGAATGTTTTAGAAATACCAAATTTGACATTATGTAACGCAGAATCAAACGAGAAAGAGTAGTCTGTCCGCCAATACTTGTTACTGACAAGTGTAAAGGCACAACACTTGTTATCGACAAGTACTTGTTACTGAAAAGTTAGCGAAATCTTGGTGAAACAATTGTAACTAACTGCTTGTTATTACAAGCATTGTTTGTAACAAGTTGTTACAAACAACACTTGTGCTTTTGTGAAACGGGTCCCAGGTGGATAGAAGAAAGAGGGTTTTCAATTGTCACAGGTATTTGAACTGGGGCATTAAAGTGAAGAGCTACATTATTTTCTGGAACGAGAATGGGACCCGGAGTGATTCAGTGACAAGCAAGCATGCTAGCCCTGAGCCACCGGATGGAATCCCCTGTATGGCGCTGGAATGAAATTCTCCCACGACGTAGTTGAGTTTTTGACCACCATCCCAGGAAGGGAGCCACAAACCTCCACTTATTAAGGGCACGAATTTCATTGCTATATGCGAAGTCATATTCACGCGATAATCAGTTGAATGATCAAGTAAAGTGTGCTTATTACACTCGTATTTACCAAGCTCTACTTATCCAGGAGTTTGAATTGGCTTTCCAGAGGGTTAGACGAGTAGAATATCGGTATCCAATGTTAAATTATGCGTTGATGTTCACAAAAAACAGCCCACCTTACCCCTCATTGAAGGCACCAATGTACTGCAAAAATCGTGTACAGTACTTTCATGAAAATAGTAAAATTTCAGTACAGGAAATAGGGGTAAAATTTTGAAGTCCCATATTGACTCCTGCAGACCGTTTCAGACAATTTCCCAGTTTGGTAATTTTGTAACAATATGTAAAATATTAAAAGTTACTGTAACCGATTTGAAAAAGAAAAAGGAAATTTTCTTCTTTCAACTCTTTTCCAAAGTTGGTAGTGTGGCTCTCCTCTCAGAAATGTATCGTAAGGCGCGTTAGCTTTTCTTTCACGTGGACACGAAATTCACCCCGCAACCTAAAAACGACCAAACCGTGCATATTTACTATTCTCAATATTCTCTTGTAAGATCAAAATTCATCAAGTTCAAAAACCATTTGTTTGTAATTAGAGTATTTTTCTAAGTAGTGGCATCGGTCTAATAATTTGACTTATTCGAATTGTAAAAACAAAACTTAATTCCATTTTTTAAGAATCAATAAATGTGTCAACATCTGTGCAGCTGTAAAAGCCACAAATCTGATTGTTGAACTACAGTTACTCGGATTCCGCAGCAGTTATGGTCTCTCATAGTCACAATTTAAAAAGTATTGTGGCTANATTGGATATGGTCTCTCATTGTCACAATTTAAAAAGTATTGTGGCTATTCTACAGGTGTTAAGGATGGCTGGTTTTTGTAAAGTTGGAAATATGTTTTTTTGGAGATGNTTATGGTCTCTCATAGTCACAATTTAAAAAGTATTGTGGCTATTCTACAGGTGTTAAGGATGGCTGGTTTTTGTAAAGTTGGAAATATGTTTTTTTGGAGATGAAGCCGATTGATGCTCAGATGCAGACTGTGAGGGATGACTCCAGCGGTGGACAGGGCTATAGGAATTATATATACACACTCCATACTCCATAATTTTACAAGTAAATCACTTGTAAAATTGTAAGAATTCACTTGTAATTACAAGTTTACAAGTGTACCTTCCTGAAACACTAATAACTAGATATTTTTACAAACTTGTGAAAATTTACTTGTCACTTGCAAACTTGTACGTTTGTGAATCGGATCCCTGGTAGTATCACTAACTTTTACTATTACTAACTGTTCGTACTAACACCTCCACTTGGGTCAAAATGTTGGTAAATCCAGCTAACCGGCCCACCTACTAACAATAGCCCTTACCATCACGGCCGTCGACAGATGTCACGGTCCTCAGGACAAATTATTAACCCCCCCCCCTGTCTCCACCAAAACTGAACTACCCACTTTAATGTTTGTATCAATTCATGCACATACCGTATTGATAAAGTTCTTAGTAGTAAATGAAAACTGACGGAGCTTGTATTTCTTTTCAGAGGGGGGTTGGGTTCAATATACGAAAAAGTGTCTGTAAGGAAGTAAGACTTTCTAATATGTAATCTGGAATCTTTCAACAATTTAGTGATATGTTGCAAAACACGATTTACGCGATAACTGTGTAAAGCTGAACGAAAATAGAAACCCGAAGGACAGGCAGAATACGAGAAGACAGAAAGGACGGAAGTGGCAACACCGTCAACACTTTAGCGGTGTCTCTTGTTACACCTGGAGGGTTTTCCCTGAAAGACGATAGTTCTCGGAGAAAAGACATCCCAAAACACACACATGTTTTGAATTTCATAAAAATCGTTTGGGTCATTCTTGAGAAAAAATGTATGTAAAGGGTTAATTTTATACTTGAGCAAAATTTAAAAGGCAAGACCTGCCTCTCCGAGTCACTCCCTTGGAACTTGGACCCCGGGGATACGACACTGACAACACTGTCGTCGGGCCTGTCTACCACCCACTTCCTACCTCTTATCGCGCCACGTGCATAAGCTTCAATATCAAGTTACATTTCCTATTTACAAATACTACAATGGGAATCCAAAGTATTGTGATAACACTAGTGCTATCATGCGCTAACGAATAGGTACAGTACTGAATAATTGTGCAAATAATCACCAGAGCGCCACAAATCTGGATTGGCGACATACGGAGATGTTGATTCTTTTCATCATCATTTGTATTATAACGAGTTAGACAAATTATAAAGACACAAAAATGTCTTGAAACTAAACACATTCACTCGGTGCTTTACGGTGCTTCTAGTGCAGGTTGGAAAATGAGATATAACTCGGAAGCACGCGCATCAGGTGACAATACTTGGACTTAAAGAACATGTCTTGTAACAGACCTCGCAAGTAAATTAGTGTTCTATTCAAAAATCCTTTGATTTGACTAATTTCGATCATTACATCTCTTTTAAGATTCCTTTCTAATGTTTGAATGGATAAAAGAATTAATATATTAATTGAACATTTATTTGTCATTTTAAAATTATTTACTCGCGGAATTAATACGTTTGATTATGTATTTGCTAAAACTTACCATCATGTCGTTAAGTAGTACGCCAACTAGGCCGTCTGATTTTATTGCTAACTGGAACATAAACTCGGATGAACATTCACATAGCATACCAGTCATCGGTATTGAGACTTTATTATTTCCGGATAATATGAGTTGGGTCATTATCGGTATCACTCCCACTCTTTGGACTTGTTTCTTGTTTTTTGTGAATTTACTCAGTGACCAAAGGGCGCGAGCAGCGCAATTACTTGCGCGAATTTCCGCTTTTTCCTCTTCGCTCAGGGATGATTCGTTTGCTAAGAGAGTGTGTTTTTTTACATCTAACAGTGCCGCAATCTTTTGAATCCCGTCGCACTTTCGTATATTACGCGCAGCTAATCGGGAACGTCCAATATTAGCAATAACCTCACAAGACAAAGAATTGAGTTCGAGTTTCATGTTACCAAGACACTTCACAAGATTGTGACATAAACCGTAATCTGTTAGTTTCCGAATCAACTTAGGATGATATGTAATACTTCTTAACAAAGTTAATGCTGCAGTGACGACGTCATGATGATTAACTTCAGTCAAATTCACCAACGTTTCGAGTCCGTTTTCTAACAAAAGTGCTCTCAAGTTCATCGTGTTATTCAGATCACATTCTTTGATGTAGTTCAACGCCGCTAGGCACGAGTTAGGGTGTCCGTATCGTAGGAACTTCACAGCTTTTGCTAGTTGCAAAAAATCGTGCGTGCGAACCGGAGTACTCTCTCGGTTCAAAATTGATCCATCTTTCCAATCCTTTTCTGTTTCGTCATCCGATGGAGATTCACTCCCAGAATAATATCCTTGCACAACGATTTGACGCTGCAATAAGCTCGGTGGCGCACTCGCAAAAGATTTAAAGAAAGATTTTCCTCTGATTTCGTGTCTATTCATCTTCGTATTTATGTCTTTTCTTGATTACAGAAGACTTGATTGTTTATGTCGTAGCGATGGAGATTGTCAATTCATAAAGACAAATATATTATGTTTCTATTTCGCCGCTGGACAGCAGCACATTGTATAACCCTGTGATTAATATGCATATATTTCTTCCGTTTATACTCGCGCATGTATACTCGTGATAACTTTCAACCAGATGAAAATTATCACACGGAAGAAGTGTATGCATAACCAGCGTAAGTACGTCAAACCGGTACCTATGTACCGACAGCATTGTGTGTCGCCTGGGTTCACTTATCCCCTGTAAGGGGATGTCTCTCAGGTCTCCCGGGGTTAGGTCTGGGTGGAAATGTAGAACAGTTGTGGAAGGCGAACGGGTGGTGTAGTGGTCCAAATCTTGCTAACAAACCTGTGATTAATGTTTTTCGTAATTCAAATTATACTTTTTGATTGCTGTTTTATTCTAGAAAATATTGTAATTTTTTTGAAGTACATTTTATTTTATATTCTTGCCGTTTGCTAGTCACATTTTAGACGTATCAAAGTCGAATGTACATTTTTCTTCAGATGAAAACTACAGTTAATTAGAAACAGTAATTATTAAATGACAATATAACGCTGCACTTCCTTATCATCACAATATATGGATTGCTCTGTTGTGGTAAAATAAAATCATGAATATGTTTCGAATTTATATTATTTCTTCTTTGAGACCATAATTATATGAGTTACCGAAAACTATCTTATTATGAACTCTTTAAATACGTACAAATTATGTACAAATTATTGCAGTTTGATAGATGTCATAATAATCCGTTTAGGAAGTAGTGAGACAGTAAAGTATTGTTAGTTGTTTTGGAGGACCATGAACTGAGAAAATGATGTATCTTTATGAAGTATGAAACTTATGAGATATTTCAGTCTAGTTGGAAAAACTGGTTTAATGAAAAACAATTGAAAAAACAAACAAACGCTGATTTATATTGGCGTTATTAGATACACACATAATTAATAAAGGATACATAATGAACCAAATTGCTGAAAGAGAGCACTAGAAAATACCAAATGAACAAATAATGTCCCTCTATAAGATATGTTCATAAGTTAAGAAATCCCACCAGTATAATAAAAGCTCAGGGTAACTTAGGGAATTCAGGCTAACTCCAGGAGTGATTACTTCTAACTTAAAACTGTTGTAAACAAGTGGTAAAATTTAACTAATAATGGCGCTTTCAGGTAGCCTCGGAGTAATGCTGCAGAATTGCGGATAAACACTTGGCAACGTCGAATCTTGTAAGCTCTCTGACGTTCAGTATTCATGTAAAGTTCTGAACGTTTCTCAAAATTATTGTAACACTGATAAATCAGGACGTTTTCGTAATGCATATTTTACACATATTCATAACGTAATATGAATTACTTCGAAAACTGCATTTTGCCTAACAAAAACAAATAGAATGATAAAAGTAAGTTTGTAATTGTTCAACTTAAAAATAAGTAGGTTATTTGAGATCTAAAGAATAAATGAAAGTGTGAAGGTATAAAGTCAAATTGTTATTTGATATTACAATTATCCAACCTATGGACATAATACGTAACTGCATATTCAATTCAAACGCGTAGAAGTCGAATAGTAGAATGTCGGAGATCTAATATTGTAGAACAAAATATAGTAGATTAAGAGTTATTCACACACGATCTTACTTACCTACACCAATATTAAAACTCTTATACACGATATTCAACAAAATGGGAAACCAATTCAAGAATAATCACTTCCAACAGCATTACTCTTGGAAACTAATGTAAACGATCTTCTCGTGTGTAATTGAAAATTTCGTTCAATAATAATACCACTGAAATATGTCGTCAATTCAAGGTGGATAGAATAGTAAGGTCGCCTCACTTAGCTGATGACGTCAAGGATGACTCTTCACCAACATAAAAAATAGGGAAACAGGCTATTTTTGACTCGTCAAATTACTCGCGTAGCTTAAGGAATAGTATATATCTGACGAATTCTTGTTTTGATACAAAAAATGAAATAAAATAGCGAGAGAAAAAACAACAAACACAAAAGTATCATGATTATACCCATTTCCCTAGCTTCCGTTTTTTATTTCAATTTCAATTCTAAAACAATCATGTAAATTATCCAAAAATAATAATTAATTCAGCGATGAAATTTAGGTAAGTAATAAAATATAGCTGTTTACCAATCTTGTAAAGAGGTAAATAAAGTAAGTATAACTGGTTATCAATCTTGGTTGAAATGATTGATGTGATCAATGTTTTTCATGAATATTTTTTTTTCTTATTCCTTTCCTTGCTTTGAATATTAATATTACATTATGCTCCCGTTATGTTTTGCCCGATATCATTTTTAATAATTGTTGTATTTTATGTTTAACATTTTATTTGACTGTAAAATGGAAATAACGAATTAAATGTGTTTACAAGGGTGTTCTAATATTTATTTTTTAATGAAATCGATATCCATTTCCATTTATTGTTTGAATTATTGTAACAATAATACGTGAATATTGTATAATAAAATGGCAAGCATTACGTATTAGACGATGTCTAAACTACAATTTTTATTATTATTGCACGTAATTATAAAGACCCGCATCTCTTAGAACTCTGTACGGAAAAATTAATTCTATAAAATCTCCTTACTGTCAAAAAACACAGTCCTTAACTCTAAACTAATTTAATTTAACACCAATACCCATTTACTCCCATGCATATGGGGGTCTACTTTGACGTCATCAGGTTTGCTTGAAATCGCTAGAGACCATCTTCCTATTCTATCCACATTGACTCACGGTAGCAAACCATTCTAAGTTGCCTTTTTTGCGAGAAGATACTGCCACGCAAAATATCGCAATGCAAGCTTGCTACTTATCTTTAACGTTGGTTATTTTTCAAAAATAAGATTATTGGCAACCACCACAGGGTTCATACGAATTTGAAGTTCACTCGTCCCTATAATGTTTAACCACACGTCCGATTAACGCTGCCTTTGCGGATAGAGCGTGGTTAAAGACAATCTACCCTTATCGGACGGTTAAGTTACCCGATAAGAACGCTGGTGAAAGACTACTTATTTACCGGGATGGCATAGCAGATACTTTTCCCAATATGCTAGTCGTAGGCAAATTTGATTGTTTTATATTTTACGTTAAACTATGTAAACAGGACATCAAAAGAGGCATGAAGAGTCTATAGCAATGCATAATGGTGCAGCACGTAGCTCACATAATATTCCTTTGAACATTGTTCATACCAGCATGGCCAAACGCTTCAGGGAACCATGAAATCAAGGAACATAGTTTTAAAATAAATTATTCAAGTATCACCTTTTCTTTATGAAATTTTTTAAGTGCTGTTATCTTGGAAAGAAAAAGGTAAAAAATTAAACAATATGAAATCGTGAACTCTTCTTTTAATGCTCATAAGTTCGACATCATTTGTGTAGTTGGCCCAGTTAAGTAGTGTTATTAATAACTACAGTAAGGCCACACCAGTTATGAGTTTTAAATCTGAGGTTTGATTAGTGCACAAGATAGAAACACGTCGGACTAGACGTCAATTATAGTTTACATGACGAGGACAGGTAATGTTGTTGTAATGAACTAACGAATTGTTCTTTTAAAGCAGCAGTTGCAACTTCTATACGAATTTTCCAGTTTTTTGTTCCATCTGGATAAGCCAGATATGCACTAAATTGATTTATTTTCAACTAAACAGAACAATAACATAAGTAAAAAAATGGGTTGAAATATTTGCTCTTCTCCGATCTGATCACGGGTTGAAAAATCAAACAGCTGTCTCCTCTCAACATTCGTCTGCCTTAAGGGTCATGTACATGGGGCTAGTGAATGCCTCTTCGTGTCTTCGCACAGTGGAATATATCGAGGTGAAACCTGGCCAAAAGTATTTTATCCAGTAAATTCGGTGAATTATGGCGAAAAATCATTAAACAAATGTTATGTCGATTGTTCATATTAACAAAATGTATACAGATCTTTTTATTATTTATATAATTTTATACACAACCTCTCGAATCAAAAATGCATTTGTTTATTCACACATAAACGATAATTCGCCATAATCCATCAAATTCACGGGATAAAATTCTTTTGGCCAGGTTTCGTCTCAATTTACTCAATATACGTCTCAATATTCCACTGTGCGGCGTCACGAACGGGTGTTGGAAAGCAGTGTTTACCAGCCCCCTGTACACCCCCTTTACGTAGAGTCACTTGCAGACGGAGTAAGATTCCGCAAACGTACTTTTCTCCTTCTGATGCGGCGCGATATCACGCTGTCCGCCGGCGGTTTCTCCTTCCTCGTGGCGGGGTCGCCCCACTCCTGGCTTTTTTTTATTGGAGTATTTGTAAATGGGAAATGCAGCGTGGTATTGATGGGGTGGTAGGAGGTAGGACATGGATGGTAGAGTCTTTTGTAATTAGGTGGGCTGGTTAGCTGGATATACCAACAATTAGACCCACGTGGATGACATAGTAGGTGCACTGAATAGTGTGATACTAGGAGTAGTGGGAAATGGATAGAAGACGGAGTTTTAGCTTTTCAATTATATGAACTATCTTTTTTAAAATAGTGGCGTTAGGACTCGCCAAGGTCCAGGTGTCTATGATCTGGGATAATAATGTGTAAATTTGCAAATTTTTTTATGACCCAGCAAGAAACTGAACCCGGAGTAACTCAAGTGGTATGCAAGCATGTATGCTTGCATGTTGCTTGCTTCTGCATGCTGCTACTCTCCTGCTTGCTGCTTCTCGGCACGGCGCTGAACCATGGCCTCCTACAATTACCAGGCTGGACAGTAACGCTTGGCAACTCCGGTCTCGTAGACCGGTCGGCCAAAGGATTGGTATCTTAGCTAACACATTCATTCATTAAAATAAGTAATACGATTACTGTTAATGAAAAATAGTTAATACTTACCCGGAGGAAGGACAGGGGTACAATAATAAACAAATTGGAATGCACTAAAAAATGTTTATTAATATTAACAAATGTAGTATTTTAACAGCTTTGTTGGAAATATATTTTCCATAATTAAGTATTATACTGGTTTGCACTGACTAGCATTGTGTTATTTACTACAATCTAAAGTTTATTTTAAACGACAATCTACCATAATGTTAAATAGGTCCCAAACACAAGCAAATTGTTCACAAACATTCATTATCGGTTATCTTAAAGTAATAATTACAATTCATATATTTAGTATTCAATATCATAGAAGCTAAAAAATATCGCGTGATAACGTAATTATTTATTCACTATGATAAGTTCAGATTTATTTGATAATATGTATGATCTCAATAACACAATTTTTAGTCCGTATGCAATCCACTAGTTGAAATGAAGTCAACGTACATTTGACGAAGCCGGCCAACGGTACACGGTAGCCACATAACGCATGATCCAGCCTGATAATTGTAGGAAATCATGGCTGAACTGAAGTACCCAGCGGAGCGGTGTTTATGGGCCAAGGTTGCTCCGTTGTTCCGCTAGCATGTCACGCCGCGACCTACCGGCGTGGCACCGTCACCGCGCAATTCAAACATGCGGCGTGCGCTTACACTCTGGATTAGATATTTTCAGCTTTAGCTAAAGAAAGCGAAAGCTGAAAAGTCTCTTTTTCAAATACGTGAGTTAATTTTTTTCCTATCCTGAATGAATGGTTATATTACAAACATTTTAAATTTAACATTTTATTTATTTAGATGGGAATAATTATTTTGTCCATTGTAATCATTTCTCAATTTTCTAATAAACCAAATATTTATTTGTCGTCAATTTTAGCTCCATTGTGAGTAAATGACTGTAATTAGAAAGAGAAAATGAGCACGAGAAATTCTCTTCTAAGAGAGCTATGTCATAAAGCAAATGTAGTCAGGATGTTAAAGAAATTCGAAAGATTACAGAAAATGACAATATTTTGTATTTTTTTTAAGAAAAAGCATATTAAATTTTCTGTATAAAAAATTTACATAGTGCTGAAATCTATAACCTCACCACATTTCATTCTTATCCACCTTACGTCATCTGCAAAGGGATCACACACTTCACTAAAAAAAGTGTACAATAAGTACATAATTCATTTATTTCTAAAACATATCAATTGAAATAAATATCTTAATATTGTACATTACTACAAAAACAAAAGATAAATCTTAAAAATGCTTGAAAAATATCATAAAGATGAGTACGACATCACTGTAGAATAAAAACTGAATATCCGATACCAAAATAAGATCATAAAATTGTAACAATTGTGTAAAACACCTATTAAAATAAGAAATATTATATACAAATGACAAAAAAAGTATGATATAAAAATGACAAAAAAGAGTATGATATAAAAATGACACAGGTAACGTAAATGATGGTGGATCTACTTGAGTGCAATTGCTTTCCTTTCCATTGGTGGACTGTCGGGGAACTTACATAAATTCCTTATATCATTTGCTAGCAAGCAGCGTCGTAAATTCGCTAAGATCCCTGATGCAGCAATTTGAGCAAGCTGCAAAAATATTGTTTTTTGTTAGCACTAAAGTAAATTAGAAGCAAAGGCATGTTTTTTCATTCGACACAGTGTTTCTTAAAAAAACATATTTTCACGTACATTGATACTAAATTCCAAGATTTTCACCCTCAATGTTTTTTATATGAAGCCGAAAGTCGTTGAGAAATACTTTGAAGACAAATAGGAATCAAATGGTTCACACATGAAAGTAGGAATTATAATGATCCAATCTAACAACCAAATAAAGTAATGTACTAGTATGTTACATTTCCAATTTCATTTCCGAATTAAAACAAAATTATATTTTTTAAATTAAACATAATAAACTATACTACAACACAGTCGTTTATAGTTGTTATTTCATGTTAATTTATTGAGTATAAGAACACTTTTTTTGAACAGTTACATCTTGTAACATGAAAGTGAACAATTTTAGAGAGAGATGAAACGATTTAGTAAAATAAAATATGGAAAACAATAAAACAAAAGGAATATAGATATTTCATTATTTAGGCGACATTCTTGAAGAGTAAAATTAGCTTTTTTTGTTTGAACCTGTCCCATAATATAAGAAATAATATAATATTCACTATGCACGCAATCACATGAAAAGAAAATCATCAAATATCCTCTAAACACTTTTATATCACATTAAAATATTGCGCATCTGTCTTTACTTAAGGTAGTTCTGCCGACACAGAAATGCATATCAATAAAACGTCCTGAATTTGTATACATGTATGGAATATTAAGTGCTTTTATGCTAGTAGATTATGAAAAACGTCTTATTTGCCAATCAAGCAATATATGGCCTATTTATTATATAAATGAAATACATAGTTTCTAATGAGAACAGATATGATTTTCGAAAGTAAAAAACGTTTTGAATAAAAAAATGTAATGTTTTTGAACCCTATATTAACTTTTTGAAGTCAAAACAGAAGTCAAATCCGGTCAGGCCTAGAACTATGTATTAATTCTTTAAATATTTTATAGGGATCACCGGGCATTCTAAAGAGATATTTCTCTTTTTTTTGTATTGTCTCCTACACGACTTTTGTCTCTGAAAAAGCTGACATCAGTCATTAGTCTCGCCATGTTTTTCACGAACTAATTCAAACGATATCACAGTTTATATTACTTTCTTTATAAGTAACTCTTGTCTCAAATTAGATTTCAGTTACATGATACCAATACACACAGTAATTTACTTATTAACAAACACGTAATAGACCTACGCACTATAACATACCCTCATTGTATCCCTCCCATTGATTTAAGCGTCTTCATTCTGATTAACTGCACGTAATAAGTAAGAGCGATATTCTCGGATAACAGGTTGGTTATGCAAAGGGTTGCCATCAACCCGAACATCCTCGGATTTGTCCTAATTTGAAGGGCATTGGGGGAACGAGTGGGTGGGATTTTCAACACCATCCGGTTTTTTTCAAGTAAATTGTCCAAATCATTAAAAAATCCTGTTCTTCAATTGTAGTTATTCTTTATATTTGTTACTAATAGGCAGAAGATTGTAATATTCTTGTTTAAATAGAAGCGTTCCCAACCGTGTAAACTCCCCTTAATTTATTTAGTTTTATTGAATAATAAAAAAATACGTTTCTAATCTTATTCGATTACTATGTAGGGTAAAAATGTTTTCGTACGTCTGGGATTTTTAGTCTACATTTTTTAATGCAATCCTAGTGAAGCAACAAACTGTTTTCTATGCATCGACGGTGGTGTTTAAATACACGAATGAGGGTTACATCAAATACTTTTAACAATATACAGAGATATTCGATGCAAACGAACACATCAAATATCTTCACGGATAAAGATATAGAATTGCAGTTTTCACTCACTTAGTCATGGCATCGGCTAGTGTGATGTATGTTCGTGTATCCCATTGAACTGTAGATTTTCAGCTCCAGAGGAACTGACATTTCTTACTTTTTTAATGGAATAATGTACAGATAAATGTTTTTTTGACTGTGATTTGTAGTTTCAGAAGAAAAAAAACAATGACATAACATTCATTGTAATTGTAGTATTTGTAAATGGGATATGTAGTGTGCTATTGAAGCTTATCTACATGGAGCGATAAGAGGTAGGAGTTGGGTGGTAGAGCTATTGTCAGTAGGTGGGCCGCTTAGCTGGGTTTACCAACAACTTGGTCCACGAGGAGGGGTTATAGTTATTGATAGTAGGAGGAGGTGGAGAGAGGAAGGAGGGTTCGCTTATCAGAAGTCACAGCTATATGAACTTAAGGACATTCATGTGAAAAGCTACACATTTTTTTCTCGCCCCACCGGAAATTGAACCCAGGATGACTTGATGAAAAGCAACAACGCTACCACCTAAGTCATGGAGGAGCCAACATTCATTTACTTTGAAGTAAAAGCGCAACAGCACCGCGAATATTTAAATATTTCAGAACGAGATTGAAGGTTTTTCTGCTTCAGTCGTTGGAACGCGCATCTGTTCAAACGAGTAAGTTCATTCTATTCCCATTCTAAACTATCGAGTGCACTTCAAATTAGGATAGGCATCAATTGCGCATAATTCCCTGGGTCAGGTAGAAAAGGTTTCGCAGAGCCATTCCACGTAGCCTTCAGAGGTATCCGTAATTGCGTAGAAATTCGACCTTCCTTAAGGTCAGAATTGGTAGAATCGGGTGTCGTTTGTGTACCATCCCTTGATATATTTTGATACGACGAAGAGGACCATTATATAGGGATAGGGAAGGGTAAAAAACGCAGCCAAACAGACCAAGAAGACCTCTGATATTCTGTCAAAAATGGTGTGAAACGAGGAAGGAAATCTATGGTTTTCGACAGGGAAGGGAAATGAAGTTTTATAATAATTGCAGTGCATTTTCTTTCTTATACATAAAAATAAATGTTTTGTTTGTATGTCCTTTATGCACTCCCATACCGTTTATCCGATTCACGTGTTTCTTTTTTAAATTCATATTATATAAATACACATACGTACATACTTTTACCATAGGTATCACAAGTAAAAGGTAATAACGGAAATAGACTAACAAGGGGGACGGGGAATTAATTTTCGGAGACACATTCGCTTACGCTGCTAAACTGTTAGAGGTAGGTGGCAACTATGAATGGGAATATAGTTCTACAAAAAAATAACCGACAGCATATGTCTGTCTCTTTATTGAAAGAAAATAGACGTGTAAAAATACTTCATCGTAAGATTGTAATATATGTAGGATAAAAAGAATCCTAATCCAATTGAATGATTTCCGTGTTCTTTGCATTAAATAAAGATGAAAACTGCCTTTATATCCTAAAATTTCGACAAACGTTTCAGTTTTACTAGCAGCCGGCGATGCCGCTACCACCGTCGTGTAATCTCCGGAGGTCTAGGCAAGCATTCGACTGGCGCGCTCCCCGGCGAGAGGTGCTTCGTGTGAAACAAACATCTTTGACTTCCCATTTTCGATTATTTTGAAGTATAAAGAAAAGTTAATTTGCAACGTCACAAAAACACGCAAGCGAAACCGGGGCGTGTTGTCAGTTTATACAAAGTATATAATATAAAATATTACGTGTTGCATACACAACAACACGTCATATCTGCCCCGCGATCTATTTATAGATCAGTTTATCGTCGATAAATGAAATGACGATCTCGGCACAGTTGAGAAAACCTTTCTGGTATCTTCTTGGCTACACTGCACAATTTAGGCACTTTCCCACGCAACAGACGCGCGACCTAAAATCAAGAACATGGGACGCAACCTATCTTGGAATTATTGGTCAAGCGATACCATACAACTGTCCTACGCGAAATATTGTAATACGCTTTACTAGATTTTGTTGAAGGTTCTGTAGTTAAATTAAACTAGTGTAAATAGCATTAAATAACTAAATTATCAGTAAATGGATAATTCACTTACCGGCTCATCATTACGCATGATTTGTAATAGCGTCGGTACGGCACCACACAAATGAATCTGGATGCTATTGACTTCGGTTCTCGATAACTCCCACAGGGCACCGCACGCCTGTGCTTGCAAACTGGCGTTCTTTGATTGCAGAAACATCGCCAGGACGGAAATGACGCCTGACAAACCAAACGTAAGCGAATTATCTGAAGTCACACTGCAGGTGGCGATAGCTTCGGCCAACGCTTCGCGCACTCCATCTGGATCTTCACTGTCACAAAACAGAATATAAACTTTGTATCTCCTTATCCTCAACTGTCTATCAAGGTATCACATCCGCGTTGACTAAAGCCAAGTTGTTGAGAGTCACGAAACTTGGAAATATTAACCGAAGGAGATCTAATTAATTAATGGTTATGAGTCCAGTTTTATTTTTAATGTTTAACCAGATGAATTATTTTGTAAATTAGAACTAGTCATTACATTTTTATTTTAGTTTAACTCTCTTGTTTCTCGAGAATTACTTTATCATCAGTCACGTGACACGACTGAAAATTCCGATATATCAGATTATTCTCTTTATTGGCTCGTAAACTATGAAAATTTTAACGTCGTTGCGTTATTTTCAATTGCTTCATATTAGTAGAGTTTTAGGTGTAAGGAATTAATACTTATATCTGAATTTAAAAAAAACTATTGCAAATGATTGTAAAACCTGCCGTTGTGGTTATATTAACAAACGAATATCAATTCTAAACTTGATCGTGTTAATAGTCCGTTCAAGCACGTTTCGGTACCTGCATTTTGAAGATGGATTATAAATAGGATAATACAATAAACTCTTCAATAACTTATGCAACATGGTTGTTGCAGCGATATCATCAGTGGCAATTTCCAGCATTTAATATACGCGTCAGTCTTGGTCTTTAACATGGGTATATTCCATGTCAGTCTTCTAAATACTCCCCGGGCCAGTTTTATTTTGCACAGTTTGCATAATCTTTTCACGAATTCCTAATTAAGGATTCAGGTTTTACAGTGCAGATCACCCGTTCTAAACACCCGTCTAGAGTAATTATCAAACATGTATGTATATAAAGGATATTTATGGAGCTAAGAATCTCCATACTTACTTCAAAAATGCTTCAAAAGTACTGTTATGTGACATAATGCCCTTCATGTCACTAACATTTAGTTTTGCTTCAGCTTCTTTCAATAGTTCTCCTTCCTTTACCATTAAATCGGATAACTCTTTCACTAACCCATGTTGTGTCATCACCGTCAAGTTCTCCTTATCTTTTGCAACCTGGTTACAAAAATATACAATTATTAAATAGGCTACACCGAGGGAAATGTAATGTTAAACTTTCTCGATGTGAAGTGTAAATTGCGATGTAAGTGAAAGAGTCCAGAGAGTAAAGAACCTTTGAGCAAACATAGTAAGCAACCATTGATTTTGTAAGAAGTACTATGCCATTAATTTTGATGCAATTTGGCCAAATTCATCAACATAGGAGTAGTGAATAGTCTGTGGAAACAACGCTCTTGCAAATGAATGACCTTAATATTCGGTTTTCTATAGATTATTTACATAAATCGCATTGGGCAATTCACATGTTACACCTCTTTGAGTTAAAAAAGTGTAAAAATTATACTTATAAAGAAACCTCTACCCATCTTTAAATGCGTGGTAACTTTTACTCTGTTTCCTTCTTAGGACAGTTTCGTACAAGCCCTATGTTCTTCTGTGTCACGCCAAGAAAGTTTCCTTTCGATTCACTTAACAATCGATATTGGCAGTTAGTAATCGTAATCGACTAGTGACGTCATTCGAGTTGCGCGTGGATTCTAGTGACGACGCGAGCCGGCTTGCGGCCTGCACATAATTCCATTCCCTTGTCCACTTGATAAATTCCTCTGAAGCTGCCCATTTCTCTTGAAATAATTCTCAGCGAGACAACACTCGATGGTCTCCTCACGAACAGTAATCGGTCCCCAACACGATTTTGCGGTCAAGCAACCATGCTCTCAATCAAGGGCAATCGGTTTCCAAGGTGATGTCGGTGCTATCCTTCAAAACTTTAAGAATACTTCCAAACCAGCCTAGTGACACGACACATCACTCATCCCGCATGTACACGGCTTAACGGGGCATTGCAGAATCACTTAATCATCATCACATCGCCTCATCTCCACCAGACGTCATTGAGCACACAGCCACTCGAAAATCTGTCATTGTATCATTTAAATTTTTCCTTATTTTCATGCTTTTAGCTAGTTGAATTATTTCGTTATTAAACTATGTTGTTGGCACTACTATCTTCTTGTCATTCACTTTCTGGTCCTTTGAAATGTTACCTTGCTACAACCCGAATGTAACAAATTTCTCCCGTAATTTTGTACAACTTTTTTTACGTTACGTTAGGGACCTTAACTTGGTTTTCAATGTATTCTTCATAACGGTCGAGTCACTTATTGTAACTAGGAACACTTATCTAAATACCGCTTTTGCGCTCTTCTGTCTCCCAATGTTTTTAATTCACGCGCAATTCATGTCTAGATGGAAACAACGAACTCAACAACCTGTGAGACTTTGCAACGACTTTGAGGTCCATTCAGAGTCAGAGACGTGGAATGTTGTACCAGGAACACTTTTGCAGACACGACAACAAAAAGCATCTGCAGAAACTGTGCGGGAACGACGTCGTTTGAAACAGCACATTTCTGGACATGATGCAGTCCTTCTCTGGCACCAAGTGATAACCATCTATTTTCCTTTAATTTACTGAAAATAAAAGAATATAAGGACGGAAACAGTTCGCAAATGATGATCTAAAAGGTGCAGTTACATCCTGACTTAGGTTATTGGAAGAAGAAGAGTGCATCAACGCTGTTGACAAACGTGTTCCTTCTTACAATAAGTGCATCGGCTGCAATGGTGACAACGTTGAAAAATAGGTTTAAAGCCTTTGTCACGCAGGACGCGGTCTGTCGCGGGGGGGGGGGGCAG
>NNCF01128989.1:71517-90780 GCA_002313205.1 Laupala kohalensis
TATATATAGAGAGAGAGAGAGAGAGAGTTATATTTTACAACTATTAATGTAATAATAAATAAATAAATAAAATAATAATACATCTCGGTGATTTGGCTGCTGGTTCCACTTTAATAGTAAAATTATGAGCATTCTTTCCGTCAAAACTATTATCCGCTTCATCACGTTTCATTCAAGTTTGGAACAGGAAGACCTTCGCAACCATAAGTCGACCATCGTTAGCAAATTCCTGAGCGTGTCACTGATATGATGCCATTATAGTCACGACTTGTCAATGAAAATCAGGGGAAATGTCACTTCTTCAAAATCTTAATTTATTTACAAATGATTTTTACCATTTACTGCCCTGAGTGCGCCCCGAATGCATAATGGTGTTCCATTTGAAGTAGAAGTTGCACCAGTGCTGTTGTGAGGTTGATCCATTAGTCTCGCTGCGCACTGAGAGCAACCCGACTTGCCCCCAGTATTTTCTCTGTGGAGGTACTGCTCTGGGTGTCGTTGAGGTTAGGAGTGGTTTTGGTTTCGAGAAATACAGAAGTCACTTTATTGTTTGGCAGAAGTAGCGTTGTGTCCAGTGTCTAGGGCTTACTGGTTCCAAGGTGTGCGGTTGTTGCTGTCTTATGTTTTTATACATATACTATGAATTTTATTTCGATATAGTCAACATCTGGAAGTTCCTCGGGCGAAGAAAACAATTTTATCTATACTACGTTTCGTGCAAAATTACGAAGAACCATCGAGATAAAAGATTTCGTTATGATTCATACATACGATGATCAGGTTATATTTACATAAAAAATACAACATTATGGTCTTTAGAGCTCTAGTCTGTGGCGTAACGATCCCTTCCGGGAATCCGGGGAACCACACCATATAGTCAATTCAAATTTGTGGTCTGACATTGCAGTCATGGTGCAATTGTATGCGTTTCAGACATTCTAGCAATTCAACACATTTTGAGACAAATCAACGATTTCAACTAGTGATAAATGTTACATTCTGAATATGTGTTCAAGACATTTTATTGAATACAATGACTTAGATCATTCATTGCATCATTGAGTGATATTCTCATATTTTCATATCTTGTGACATGTTTGGAACTGCATTGCGCTCACTCGTTTTATTATGTTCATCGATCATCAAATATTATTTTATTATGTTTCATTCTTCAATTGTGGAATTATGTGGAATTTTTAATGTTTTTCGCTATATTAAGAAATTTATTATTTTATATTGAATTGTGTCTATTATTAATTTCTATGTTGTCCTTCATTTTCTATTGTTTATGATAAACATCATTTTTCATATTGAATTCCAATTAAATATAAATGTTAGTTTCCTCTGCTCTCCTCTGAGAGGTTTGGATTTTGACGCCAAACTACCGACGCACACGACCCATTATCTGCGTAATATGAGTTCTATTCTTATTTTATTTAACGAGATATTTTCTCTCTTTTGACAAGTCACTAATTTTGGTCATTTACTCCGACATGTTTTGAACACGCACTGAACAAACTGAGTACTGGTTACCAAGAAATCATTCCCTCACTTCTTAGTTTTAGACTTGCAAATAAAATTCACACTTGTAGGTGTTATTCCTTTTGAACTTTTCTCTAGATGTACGAGTTTTATTTATATTGCTGAACTTTCTATGAGCACATATCACGTTCATCTCCCCCTTTAAGAGCAACCGTCCGCCGCCTCCTTCGTTTTGACATCGTTAAACACAGCATCTGAAAGCCAAAGGAGCTAGATTCGTGTCCTCATTTTCTTACATCTATAGAGGATGCTTCATTTACTGTAGAGGCCTTTTTCGTTCCACTCTACATCCTCTGGTGCTTCAACTTATTTCTCAATTTCTCTTCATTCTCCTTCCTTACTCAGTTGCTTCGTTTTCTTTTGAAAGTCCTCATCGTTTGAACTGCATTTATTATGTTCATTTGGCCACAGACGGTTTCTTTTGGAAGTAAGTCTTCACTTCATGCAAAATATGTCCCTAGATTTCTTCCCAGGGGTCACTTCTGCATTTGTAGCATCTTGATCATATCCGATTGCTTATGTGAGGATCTTTAATTATTGATTTGTGAAATCGGATAAGATCAAGATGCAATCGGTTAAGATCTAAGTCAGTGTATTCAATAAAATGTCTTGAACACATATTTAGGATGTAACAACACTAGTTGTAATCGATTTGTCTCAAAATGTGTTGAATTGCACAAATTTGAATTGCTAGAATGTCTGAAACGCAACCAATTGCACTATGGCTGCAATTTCAGACCACAAATGTGAATTGACTATATGGCGTGAGCAAATATACGTAAAAAATTTAACATTAAAGTGACGTGGCCAGACATTTATAAATTCATTTATGAAATTTCCAAGTTTTGCCATGGTAACCAATTTATTTGTTGAATAACATGTTTTCGATCAAGATCAGTGAATCTACAATAAATTAAAAAGATATATTGATAAAATAATGGAATTGAAATTAAGAAGATAATCATTTTTTAGAGATTTATACCTATGGTATACCTTCCGATAACATACACATCCTTTTAAGAGGATTGAAATGTTAAGTAGATCTTTCGCTGTTCGTAATGATGTGGTAAGAAGTTTCAACGAAGATGCATAGGTTGTGCAATTCGTTGTAATTATTTTTATGAAGAGACGTATTGCATTTAAGGGGACGCTTTCCGGAAATAATCCGCCGGGAGTTGTCTCGGAATAAAATCGTAATTAAAATAATTTTAATAAAATGATTTTACTAGAGTTAGAGATCATAATATTGAATTGTCAAATGTTCAAATTTCTACATTCTACCAGATCAGTCCACTTCTACATTTTTCAATATATTGAAAGTTCAGCATAGTGAAGGGAAGACGAAATTTTCGAAAATAAAGTACTTTTCAAATTAAATTGAAGACTTTTTAAAGTGTAGCCCAAACATGGAATTATTTTAAAGATATTTTTATGGAGGTCATGACATATCGTGAAGATATATTTACATTTTAGTTCACCGTCGCGCCCAGTTCTGTCAACTACGTCATGACCTTAGGTTAATGACTTACGAGCGGAGTGAAACGAGTTTACAGTTTTATTTTCTTTATAAATAACTTTTTTGTTACAAACTAGTTTGTCATTAACATTCATTATCATTCAGAACACTAACCCAAAAATTTATTTTAATATAGAAGAAGACTTTCGAATGATTTGATTAATTATTACCTGGCTGATTCACCTTAAGATATAGTAGAGACTCTAGTCATATGATCAACAATTTCTCACTTTTGTAAAACATTGATAAAGATACAAAAATATATTTCATTACGTGAAAGAGACTTCCTTATCATTTACTTTCTATTTTCAAATATCTTATATTTATAATGATAAAAATCTAATGATTGTAGTATAATATGGTTTCTATCATGACTAGAGCTGTTCAACATCGACCTCTTGCTTCAATATCCCAAAATCAATGAAATGAAACGCAATATAGCAAGAAACGTTATTTGAACTTCGTTCGCTTTTGGTTAATATCCAATGCCAGGCAGTGTTGCAACGTTGGAATTAATATTGTTTAAATTATTATAGGAGTAAATTGTATGTAAATACAACAGTTTAATAAACCTTGGTTGAAAATTTTGATGGGGTAAATGATAGCCGCTTTTCTTTTGATCGGGTTTTTTCTTCTTTTATTTACGCTCCGCAATTCTTGGAAAATTTTGCATCATTGAATATTGATTTAGTAATAATTGATATTTATTTAATAGTTGTTACCTAGATCCCGAATAGTTGTTTCGAAATGTTCAGCCTTACAAAAGCTTTTCCGTAAGATTGCATTGAACTTGAAATTATTGTATCCGCCAGAGTGGCTAGACTAAATTATCCCGTCAAAATGTTTCAAATGATAGTTTGAATCATTCTCTAACCAACACCGATTAATTTTTTCCCCTTAAGACACAAAATTGTGAATTATTTATCTTTAAATTAGAATGGACTTATATGAAGAAACTTTGTGGGTTTCTGGTTTTTTCTTTTAATATCCTGACTCATTATTCGGTTTCACTTAGCTAAAATAACAACGAAAACATAGAAAATACAAATAGAAAAGCAATTACATTAACATTTTCTTACTATTCGCGACATTTCAATGAATTTTACAAAAGTACTTCGAAAAAGTGTTCCACCGGAAACGTCAGCCGCGTGTCACGTGACGATATAAATTGATTGTCCTCGAACAACAACAAAAAAAAATGCCTAAATTGACTATTATGTTTTTAAATCAAAAGATATTTGCCCTCGTCCAATAATAAAAATTGGGAGTGCTAGTTATTAATTAATTAGAAGTTGTAAAGGTGGATGTACACGGGGCTAGTACACACAGCCTCGTGACGCGGCACAGTGGAGTATATTGAGACGAAACATGATCAAAAGAATTTTATCCCGTTAATTTGATGGATTATGATGAATTATCGATTATTTGTATATAAACTAATGTCATGTCAAGTTAAATGTATTTTTGATTCGAGAGGTTATGTATCGAATCTATATGAACAATTATAATGAGATCTTGCCGTAAATTGAATAATGGACATATCATTTGTTTATATACTTAAAAATGATTTTTCGCCATAATTCACAAAATTTCCTGCATAAATTACTTTTGGGCAGGTTTCGCCACGATATACTTTACATTGCGGAGACACGAATAGATGTTGAAAAGCAATATTCACTAGCCTCTGTACGTGTAGGTAAGCATTTTTTGTTGTCGTGAATAGTCGACAAACTGACTTCAGAACGCGGATATATTACCGTAAATTATTTTTATTCTATTTTTACTTGGTAATGACAACATCATATTAGACCTTTTGAAGACAAGGTTTTTTTTCTTACAACAGAAAAAAATATACCAAGAACTTTTACCGGTGTCGTCCAAGCAACTACATGCCCTTTTTCCACTCCCCTTATCTTCCCCAGAAGACCACGCGTATCATAACTCCCGATCCTCAGACATTTCTCAGATCTCTACTCCGCCGTCTTTCACGTCCTGTTAACAGCGTCGTGGTCTTTTGGGTCTCTGTAGAGCGTTGTAATGAGCTGTCCACCGAAAGATGGCTGACTGCCTCTGCATCTGAGAAGCGTTGCATAAAGACAGCAGCGGTGACGTCGATGGATTGAAGCGGTGACCATAGCAACCGCTTGAGGCGGGGAACACTTGAATGGGAGTCTGAGTGGCGGAACGGGCAATCAAGATTATGGAGGAGACGGAAGGATTGGCTGGAAATGTGTTTGGAATGCACATGTATTCTGAACGGCAGGTTTCTACTGGAGCCGAAGTTAAAGAAGAAGTCGCGCTCTCCAAATTTCTTACTCTCTTATACTCACCTAAGATATTGGTTGGTATGCACAAAAACGAAGCAAATGCTTGTATTTTGATTAGTGTAATATGGTTGCAGATTTATTTCTATGCATCAAAGCTTTATCCTTTCACTTCGTAGTAGTGTAGCACATGCTTAGTAGAAACGGAGTATCATCTGTATAAAAAGTAACTTCTGAAAGTAGGTTTTATATTTCAAAAAATTGTCGTACTATGTTTGTATTTTTAAAGAATTTCCTTCGTGTTAACTATTCATATGTACGGTTCACAGCAGACACTCCGTTTCTGCTAAGCATCTGCTTCACAAATTGAATACGAAGAAATACGATGTTGCAAATGTTATACCCTCCTTTTTAAGCATAGAAACCAAACAGTATGTTAAGGAACTTTTTCCATAAATCACTGGAGACATTTCAATTGTGGAAGCGTTGTTGGATCGAAGTTCACATTTGATTCAAACACTAGTTGATTACTATTTCAAAAGGATAGCTTATGCCATGGACAGCATTGGTGCTAAGTGCATGAGTGTTCCGTTCTTTTACTGTTAGATCACTTTTCTGTCCGAGACGAGGTTAAAAATAGTCGAGCACACAGCAGAGAAAAGACATGTCCATTAAACTAATTGAGTCCATAACTTCCACTCTGGCGGCGTGAGAAGGAACATGCTTTTAATTCTAGGATTCACCACTAGATAACTATTCTATATACTTCTACACTCAGGAGAGTCTCTTGGATATAACTAAAACGCGGGAGTTCTTGCGTCGGCGCAGGGGAATAGTCAAGAATCGTCCAGCACATAAGGAACATAGCCTTATAGATTCCCGCCCTAGAATGTCCAGAAATGGGACATTGTCATTAATAGATAGTTACCTTACATCAGTTGACGTAAAAGATTTTGTTTTTTTGTCTTATTCATACAAACAAATATATATTCTACAGTGGTAAATATTATTGTCGGTTAACTATATTGATGTTTTGTAGTAATTTTGAAAATTGGCTATAATTTACCGGAAGGTTAATTATATATTACCGGAAGGAATATTAATGCAAATTAAATGCAATATTTTATTTAAAAAATATAAATCCAAGTTTTAATCGTAATGATTCATAAAAATGACGGAAACAAACAATTGTTATTATGACATTGCATACGGATGTAGAAGTAAACGCTCTACAATTAAAATATAGCGAGATTTTGACTATTCTCAGTCCTTTAATTTTAGGGATCTCGTATAAGCAAATACGAAAAGGTTATTACAACTAATATACACTACATTCAGTTAATGTAAAAAAGATTACTGTTTAAGTCCATTTTTTATGGTATCTCGGAATAGAAAGTATCACACCAAATAGTATTAAATATTTGATTCATCGATGTACATTAAAATGTGTTTGCTAACGCTCCATTATTTTACATGTTTGCAGCCAAAATCATTTCAAAAAATCTTTGAGAAAGGGAAAATAGTATTTACTCTCTTAATTTATAACGATTCTGTAATTTGAATTGCCACATAAAAGTAAGAAGTATTTAAACTTACTGTAACAATAGTTTGTTATATGTTTTCGATGTAAGTATGTAACGTAGGGAAGTCAAGGATCAAATGTCATTTATAAACGCTGGGCTTAAAAATCGAATTACTCTTATAAGAGACCATGAACCGAATATTAATTAAATTTAAATTAAAATTCCGTTGAAGTATACTAAACAATGACTGGAGGCTGGAAGAAGGAACAACATCGTGGCATGATACTGCAGCTGCGCTAGTGTATAACTTAGCTGGAGATACAGAAGAAAGAACTGTACGTGAAGAATGTGAAATTGGGGAGTGTACTGACTTCAGTATGGAGGAACTGACGGCTGTCCTACACGGATTAAGGCGACGAACAAGTCCAAAATATGACAACATAACCTATGAAATGGTTTCACAGAGTGATCAACAAGTACAAGGTTATGTGTATGCTGTATAATAAGTGCTTATATAGCTCATACTTTCCAACGGCGTGGGAGATTGGATGCGTGAAATTCTTCACAAAAGGGATATACATGAATCCATCTGAATTCTCGTCATATCGACCAATCACACTCTTACCAGTACTCGAGAAAATTCTGGAAAAGTAATAACACGTTTGGTAAATTACTTAGAAGATAATAAATTATTACATGAGACGCAAATTGGTTTCAGAAAGGGTTTAAATACTGAGTATGCAGTTCTTAAACTTCTTTATTATCTGACAAATAGGGATGAAAAATTTGGATTTCAAGGGAGCTTTCGACACATTAAACTGGACACTAATTTTACAAACGATTAGAAAATAGGAATTCCAAATTCTTGTATAATCTTTTTTCTTCTTCTTTAGTAAATAGACCTAATATTTTTTGAAACAGGTGGAGAACGTGTAATCGAGGAAATCAAGGTGGGCTTTCCTCAAGGGTCTACATCGGGACCTGTTCTATGGAACCATATAATAAATAACTTCCTGGAGAAGATGAGTGTAGTAAAAGTATCGTGTCTCGCATACGCCGACGATGTAGAATTTGTTGTGGAGGGGAGAAGCAGAAGACGGAGAAAAAGGCACAAGAAGTTATAAACCTGTGTCAGTACATAATGCATATTATGCCACGATGTTGTTCCTTCTTCCAGTCTCCAGTCATTGTTTAGTATACTTCAACGGAATTTTAATTTACATTTAATTAATATTCGGTTCATGGTCTCTTATAAGAGAAATTCTATTTTTAAGCCAAGCGTATATAAAAGACATTAGATCCTTGACTTCCCTACGTTACATACTTACATCGAAAACATATAACAAATTATTGCACCTGTGTGAAACTATATGTCGCAAAATACGGCTTGTTATATCAGAACAAAAAACAAAGATGTAGTTTGGCAACTCAAAACAGAACATGCGGGATCCAATAGTGCGGATAAGTGGAAAAAATTGGTAATTGTACAAGAAATTAAATATTTAGGAATAGTAGTAGATGAAATGCTGTTCTTCTGGAGTCATCTAAATTATCTTAAAACGAAAATTAAAGGTATTTACTGTAACATGATAGCTTTGGAATTAGTAAATTTAATATCACGAACACGAAGTTGAATCTTTAGTACAGCGGAGGATTAAGATCGATCCTATGTTATGGCTGTTCTGTCTCCGGACACAGAGTTGCTAATGTGAACTTTGAGGGAACGTCAATTAGTACAGAGATTGTGCCTCTAAATTTAAGCGGTTGTCACAAGACCGTGTCGATTGTTGCTCTGGAGGTTTTGTGAGCAGTGAGTGCGGGCAGTGAACGTATAGATTCAGAAGTTAAAATTGAGAAGACTGCTGAAAAAAAAACTAAATGGAAAAGAGGTGGAACAAGGAAGGAAGGGACGAAATTAATTAACTAGGACTCTTATAGTTGGATTGCAAAACAGATCATATAATATATATCAAACATGTGACATTTAGAGAAAGAAACAAGAAATGATTCTCCCCTAGTCCACTGTTTCTGGAATTTCTGACAGGTCATGGGAAGTTCCATGATTATTTATACAGAATTGGAAATGCAATGGACAAACAATGCGTTTGTATGAAAGAAGAGGAAACACTTTACCATATATTATGGGATTGCGATCTCTATGAATCTGAAAGATCAAGATACCTGAAAGAAATAGTAGGAAAGAAAATTATAAGTTTAATAGATAAAACAAAACTGCTTAATGAGAAGGATAGTTACCTTAAATTTGAAAATTATGTGTTAGAAATAAGGATATAAGAGACATTTTCGAAGAACAAGATGATGGCTGGTATTGAAAGAGACGGGTTACGGAGCATGAAGGAAACGGTGCAAACAGAAGATCCATATAGAACGAACAGAACTTTGTAATGATTGTATCGTAGACAGGGTTGTCACAATTGACAGTGACCAAAATGATTGGAGGCTCTATGAAGACCATCTCTCATTTTAAAGCAGAAAATGGATGTTTGTGGTGCACTTGAAAAGGTACTTTAAAACTTTTAGAGAATCACTTTGAAAGTTTTTGATTCCATCATCGTGACGATGTTGTTTATCAAGAATTTTTTAATCAGTTGTAACTATTAACTTGGTATAGTAATGATATATTTAATTACGATGAATAAGAACGAGTCACATGAAATTTTGTAACATTGTGTTATACTCTCAACCCGGAATAATTTCATGTATGGTAATTGAATGAAAATAGGGTCTAGATATTAAAAAATTAACTTTGTCCTACATAATTGCAGTATTTTATAATATTTGTGTTTTCTACTATTTTCTTGTTTAGAGACTCTTATGACGTCAACAACCCAGGATGTCCCTTGTAGAATTATGTTATTGAATTAATTTTCTTGGAAGACGTTACCTCTTGAATCGTGAAGAACGGCGTGGTTCGCGCAAAGTGGACAGCCTCCTGACGGATGAGCGCGCAAATTGTAAATTATGGGCCGCGAGGCCGAGGTGATTCTTAACAGTTACGCCGGTGGAATAGACAAGGAGGTCTCTGACTTTTGCCGTCATCTCGAGAGAGACGCTATGATTTACAGAGTTGACGTTACACCGTCGTAGCTCCACCACTGTGCCCGGCCAGTGGAGAAAACCTCGTTCCCGAAACGCTCAACTATGCATAGAGTTCGTGAAGGCAATGTTGTTTTATGTGGAGAACAATTTTTGAAGAGGCGGTGTTGTAAAAGATTGCAGTATTGTGGGTACTAATATGTTTGCTGAAAAGGGAAAAATTAATAAACAACACTTCTCGACGACCATACGTCTCTTTCCGTCTAATTAAGAAGCAATGTGTATTAAATCCCTTCAATAATAATGCAAGATAATAAAAAAAAGTCAACGGATTTCCAAGCCTTATTTCCCAGTCCTCATACAACACAGTGCAATGGGTCGTCTAAAGCCGGGGACTTCAACACGGGACATTTTGCTTTGGCTGCAGGTGTGATGTCATGGCAGCAGGTCCCGGGTTCGAGTCTCTGTCCGTCGCAATTTTCACATAGCCTTAGAGGGTGCAAACTTTGCTCCACGAGTGGGTACTTGGAAGTTGGAATTAAAAACAGTGCAACGTGTCTCATACGATTTCCAAAGTTTCTTCAGGTATTTGACCACGCTGACTCTGAAGATTGAAAAAAATTACTTGTTCACGTGTAATAGTAATGTTCCACGTAAGTAGCAAGTCAGTCGTCACAAATGTGTGTATCAGGGGAAGAGACACACACGAAAAGATCAAGAAAAAGCAGCGATCAACGGAAAGCATCCGTGTGAAGGACAAATTCTCCAGTCGCTTTTGTGTGATCAGTGCAATACTCGTACATAATCCTTCAGCGAGGTCCAAGCCATGAGGCCTTCTCCATCTAACCGTTAGAAGAGGGAATTGCGAAGGAGAGATGTTAGGTTCCGGGAAATTTACGGTACCGAACCCACAATTAGTATGAAGTAGGTGCAAGAAATCCTTGTTTCGAAAGTTTGAATCCACGCTCTACCGCTGAACGAGATCGTGGAAGCGGAGACCACTGCTGTCGGCAATACTTGGTAGACATATGAAGACATCAAGGAAAGAAAAGGAAACTTGTTGATGTAATACATCTGTCTGGTTGAAAAAAAGAGTCCTATATTATGTTCATAGCATCTTGAAATCAGTTCATTCTTTTTTAATTACCCTGCATCGTGACATAATGTTTAAGTTTCCAATTATGAATATTGAGCATGTTGTTACCTCCTGTCTCTCTGGTACTAACGGTGTCATTTCTGAGTTTGCTTCATCTAGAATATCCTATTATTTTTCCTTTAGTTTACAATTATAAAGTTTGACAAGGAAATATATTTTTGTTACTGCTTTGAAGATACAGTGCCTGCGGCCTATCCTTACTTACATTTAATTCCATTTCAAATGCCTTCTAAAAATAATATTCTAGTAAGTTTTATATAGTTATTCGTTTTATCACTGTTCCTTAATATCTGGCCATTAATTTGTGAAATTTAAATGTTATTATAAAACTTCTCGTATTTGATAATGACTATTTCATTAAATGATATGTACATTCTCTTTGTTTTCTTAATATATATTAAATTTATTTATTTACTTCTTTATAACTTATAATAAAGTATATATCAAGGTGGCGTAATGATCAAGGAAATTCGAAAAAAAATGCAAAATATGAAATAAAATTAACTTCAAGGGAAACGTGATACCCTCTTCCTATTCACAATCAAAATGTTTCTGACTAGAACGAAGCTCCAAAGAATGTCTACGGTGAAACCCTGAGCGTACCTTCTGAGATAAAACCCCGAATGGAGCGAAATGAATAATAAATGAAATTCGGCAGCAAGTATCAGCAAGGTATTGTAAAAACCAATCCAACCAAATACTCTATGCCACTAAATAATTAATCAATATGTAATTATTTGGAGTATCACTGCTTAGTAGACTTCTATCAGTCCTATTATGTTCAATTTAATTTTAAATCTTCCAGTTTTCACTCAGAGTAATATATTTTTCTAATTTTCTGCCTTAAATATAATACATGGACTATGAACAGCAATTTATCATCGTGTGTAATTCTGATGTAATTTGTAAGCTTTTTAATTTCTTTCCAGCGTTGTAATTGGATTTCTCCTGTTCTTCTTCTTCTGTCCTAAAACCATGATACATGTGTATTCTTTCCCTTTTTAAGTCACACTAACTCATAAGTGAAGGGGTGAGTGGATGAAGGAGCCATACGATATTGTGCAAAAATGAAGTTATTCACGAGGAGAAAAAATGTGTCTATCTGTTTTTGGCACCAAAAGCAGTTCTTCAGATTTTCACCAGCCTTTCAATTTCATCCGAAGCCATATGTCGTAGTTTACGAGTTTTATTTTTCAAGTTGGAAAATAAATATATAATTTTTATTGTGAAAATATTGTTGACAAGAGTTGTCGCGTTTTAAGGGGTCAAAGGGGACTAAATGATGACTAACAGGAAGGTTGCTCCAACACGAATATGCATCATGGAGGACGTACGTGGTTAGAAATAAAATTTTCCAAAATTTCATCAAATATATGATTTTTTTTTATTTCACTGACCTTACGAGTACCACAACAATTTGTTAATTTATAATATTATATTCTGAACTCAATAATATTTATGATCCGTGTCAAAACGTATCTTCAGTAGATAAAAAAGAAGGAAGAAGAAAATTATTATTTTGTATTACCACAAAAAATAATAGCTTTATTGAGAAGAAACGACAATATCTTTACGTAATTATAGGGGTTATGTGGAAACCTCTTTCACTTTTTATCTTAATTAAATCAATACCGTCGTATCTGAGCCTTCTCCTCCCATCGCCGTGTCTCCAGCACACAATAGAGAAAATCACCTCAAAAAACCCACTTTCTCTTTCGTTTCCTTTATCTGTACGCGACACACGCATCCACCCTTCGTGCGACCTCCCTTCTGCTCTCATCCTTCTCCTTCATCCCCTTCCCATCCCTCCGTGCGCAATCCTTAGAACTCCCGTTACGCCTCTCTTCACCCCCTCCTCAGAGCCTCTTGTTCTCCGCTTTGAACAAGCCATGTTTCTTCACCTTTCTCATTCTCCTGCCGCAGACGCCGCGTCGTTCTTCCTCACTGGAGGAACACTTTCGTGATTTATTTATTCACCCACGCACTTGCCGTGTACTCTTTTAAAGTTTGTCGCGGTTGCTTCTGCTGATTCGTACATTATCCCCTTTCTTTGCCTCTCGGTGGTCAGTGCGTCCCTAGTTGTCACCAGTGGCGGATCTACACCGCGATCGAGGGGAGGGGACTAACCGGGGACCATTTTTTAAAAATTATGATTTTACAACACAAATTTTATAAATATTAAATGAAATGTATAAATTAAAAAATTAACAATTAGCAATACGATATTATTAATAACAATTACAATTATTTATTAATGTTATTAACGGGGTATTATTTGTTTCATTCATATGGTGTTATCAGTTTTATTAATATGGTATAATTAATTTTATTAATCGGGTACTACTAATAAAAATAACAATCATAACTAAGAACAGTTACACAGGCACACAAAAAATAAAATAAAACTCGAAACCCAGAAGGTAGACCCTACTACCCCTATGTATTTTGGGACGCTGAAACCGATTATGACTACAAATTTTTTTAAATTATCCAATTATCCTTAGCACCCCCCTACAGCTAGGGGGTGCTAAGGGAAAATTGGATAATTAAATTTTTTTGTGTGCTTGTATTATTAATCTGGCATCACTTTACGAAGTACATCATTATTACCTTCCATTTTATCCGGTAAGAGTTCAGATCCGAATGGGTGGGGCAATTGCCCCCTTAGCACCCAACATAGATCTGCCATTGGTTGTCACCAATGTTGATTTTATTCTTCATGCCGCTCATAAATTTTATTTATATTTATTAAAGGTACCTACACTTTTTGTAAGCATCAATTTTTCTCCCGTCACACTTAACCAGTTGTCACAAAGGAAGTATCATTACAATGATTTTGTATGTGTTATTACAGAGTTATTGCTATCTGAAAGCAACAATTACACACATATAAATACTGGTGTTATCAATTAACTCGGAAATCTACCCAGATTATCCGAATCTCAAAAACTTACAAGTTGCTATCCCGAAATAACTAACTGTTCCAAGTTACGTCATTCGCGCCTAATAGCAATGTAATAGAATTACCGCAGCAATTCTCAGTGGTCTGACGACCAATACTAACCAGGTCACATCTCAAATAACCCGGGTACTTCCTAACACTTCCGCAGAAAAGTCTGAAAGCCCCTGAGGATCCTCAATCCTCCCAATATATACAGAAGCGGAGGTCACGTGATCACGCCCTCGCTAACGTGCTGAGCACTCTACATCCGCTGGAAATATTCCATTCACACTCGCCACGCGCTTCTGCAACATTCTTCTGAGGGCATTCCTACTCAATTTTCAGAAGTAGATGGAAACTGTTCAGCCTCTACACAATGAACGGGAAGGCTTAGTGGCGGGTATTTTCCCTTATTTGGCGGCGACTGGCCCGACCCTTAATCCCCTTAGGAATTTCTGGCTAGCAAAATGCTTGAAAATGTTAATATTTCAAAATCTATAGACTGCACTGGTCCTGATGTCACACCTTCATTAATTCGACGACGGTCAGTACCTCATGATTTATCAGTGAAATATCGTAGGCTTAATGTTTATATTCAATAAGAAGATAACATCTTCTGCGGCGAAATAGTCAATAAATACAATTAGTCATGAAATCGCTTTAATGTACGTCTCGTCCACTTAAATGTTATGACTAACCAGGCTATGTGACCACAACTAGAAATGTATGAACTCTTTAACAGGAAATATTATAACAATACTATTCTTCAACAGAAATAATAATTTTTGAGACGAGGTCTTTAAAATTTTGGCCCTCTCTCAATAATTATCATACGTGATGGAAAACAGGGTGAATAACAAAGAATCCATCTATTTTAAAAGTTATACACGAGTATATATTTAAATTAAAGTTATCTGAAATTAATATAACATGTATTGAATATTGCGTTTTAGAAACTTTTTTGTTATGGACATGAATGATATTAAATAGCAAAGTTTTGACTTTTCCAAAATATGTCAAATAAATGACATATTTAGTGGTCTATCCCCAATAAAATCTGAAAATTATCTTCAGTGATTTAATTATGGTCTCCCTGAACTCAAAATTTGTAGCCGTTGGATAAAAAACCAAGTTAAGTAAAAAAACAACCTCCCTTCACACTTTTCCCCCATGCACACAAGCAGACTAAAAATCATATCTGACACGAGACTGATCACTTCTGTAGACTTAGGACTAGCAGCATAAGAGGACGTATATTATGCTGGTGGTTTAAAAGTTGTTGCAGGGGTCAGATTTCATCTAAATTAAATATTCCATAATCAACTATCTTCTCTGTCAGGAACATTTAGTAAAGGCTTAGATAATTTTTTAAATGATAGGTTGTACGTGCTTTGTCAACCTATTTTTGTTAACGTAGCGTGAGACAGCTCAAGATACAAATGCAGGTCTATTGTTACTAATAAATAAATTTATCTCCAACGGAGCCAATGCCAGTGCCAATACTTCCTCATTTGGGTGGGAGGATTATTTCGGAAAGGAAAAAGATAAGCGGGAGGAAGGGACGGGAAAAATATGACCGCAAGTAACCGCGGGGTTGAGCTCGACCGCTCCCCTCTCTTAGTACTCTTCCTTCTGTATTCGCTCGGTTTCAGTAAGATTGATTAACGGCATATTTGTTATAAATAGGGGTCCAGGACGTTTTTCTTCATGCTAATATTGGTCTAATTTTTCAATACCCAAACTTCGGGGAAAATGTTTTACCTTCGGAATGTGATACATATTAATGCAAGAGAAATAATATTATTTAAGATCAGAGGAGAAATTCTCTGGGGTCTAATCATGTCTATCAGTTCATCGGAATGGGGTTTTTATCGCTTCGCAGAAAATATGAAGTAGATATTATATCTGTATGGTACCAAAGTTGGTCTTCTGTTATATTTACGTATATTTCTATAGCACATATTTTCCTCTGGCGAATTTAAACTTTTAGATTTACCTTCTTCCCTAACCACAGATATTCAGGTGATAAAGGTGTTAGATACCCTACTCTCGTTGATAAGAATTATCTCATAATCAGATATTACAAGAATCAACTCCAATGCCATCTCTGGAACATCTGGAGAACACCATGCCTTAATTTATAATAGCATAACCCCATGGCTTTCATCATACTAGGATAATGTGAAAGAGAAATATATATTTTTGAAAGTGGTAAACACATAATCTTTACCGCATGGAATCAATAAAACAATGTGTACGGTTGGAGGAAAGTCAAAAGAAGATTAATAATATATTTCAGTGCCGAGATATTGGATAGATTATTTTAAAAGATATTATTAACATAATATTGAATTAGTGTTGCGTAGATTAAAATTTCATTGTGACCATGTTGCGAATTCTTTTAATAATTTTTTAGTTTACTAATCAGCATGCCTTGGGATTTTTTGCCGTCCAGTCTATTTCTTGGTTCTTGGTTTATTTTGTTTTTCATATCGATTTAATTCTATTTTTTGATATTTGAACGTGAGACATTTCCATTGGATACCAATAATTAATCGAGAAGGATTATTTACTCAAAGAATTAATATCGTGACGCGAGAAGTGTTACTAAGGGTTAAGTACATGTTAGTTGGTATATGGACATCTTTGTGAAGTACACAGCAAGTGAGTGAAATCAACAGTAGATAGCTGCGCAAACTCACATATGGCGCATATGACTTAATACTGCCTCTAGAACCCTAGGATCTTAGGAACCAAGTGACCACTCAATTACTGAGAGATTCGTGAGCAACAAAACTCAAATTCTCCAAAAAGTTTGCAAAGTATAAAATCCTATTGGTCCTCTCATGTCGGTTTCTCTCGCACTGTTCCAGATTGCAGCTTTATCAGTTGTGATTTTATCTCAGAGAAACCTTAGAAACACTTTCATTCTTTTCTCCAACTTCTTCTCTTTCCTTCACTTGGTTGCGGTGACGTCGTCTTGGAGGAAACCGCTCGGCGCGCGAAGTCTCGCAGTCTGCGTGCTCGGAGAAGGAAAGATATTGAGACAAAATGGACACATAACACTCAGGGCAGCGGTCGTGCAAGAAATATGATCCAGCGCTGTCTGCCTTCTTGCCACCCACGTCACCTTCCCTACATCCCTCACCACTGCTCCAGTAGGCATTGCGTGCGATCACTCTTGCCAACTCGTTCGGACTTTACAGAAATGGAAAAAAAATCATTTCATATTTCATGTTTCTAAAAATTTAATCGTAAACTAATCATTTCTCTAATCATTAAAACTTCCTAAATTAACAAGAATTTTTAAGTCATGGGAGGGGATAAATAAGAAGGAATTAAATGGCCCAAAATATCGCATGTAATAAACAAGAAAATTACTTGATGAAACTTTTCTTCCGATTTATTAATTCTATAGTTATATTACTTACTTCGAGTATTAGTGTTAGATTTGACTTTTAAACCAAAATATTTCGTGTTCACTTAATTGTTGCGTGGGCACATCATCTGTTGATATAAACTGGGCTTCATCCTTGTGTTGTCATTGTAAACAACTGCCTCATTTTGCAGTAGGTCTGCACCAGGGTGGCGGTTTCGCGTTATACTATCCCCTTTCACTAATGTCTTCACTCTATTTTTCTTATTATTGATGGGATTGGAGAATGAATTGTTGGCTGTAAGGAGTTGGCTGGGGTAACTTTACGGTGTCGGATTCCCTTCCTGGCATACCTTTCCGATACGTGAAAACCGTGCGGGTGAATAATGACGGAATATTACGATGGAATGAAAGACAAGAGTAAGGGGTATCTTGCTACAGAAAACCTGCAAATTGTTGTCCACACATTTTAGTGTGGGTGTAATCTCAACAGTTATCTTATGTTGGATGCTTTGTTCAGTTGAACCCAATGCTACAGCAATTGAAACATCAATCAAGTGTCGGAATAATTTCTTTTAGTTACGTCTTGCCGTTCACGTTGTGTGTTTTTCTAATTTAACAACTATTTCTCTGATTTTCGGAATTCATTTATACACATATTATGTCAAATTACGTACTGATTTCTCTTTGCTCCGTAATGAAATTTGCTTTCCGTAAAAAAATTAAAGTATTTCAAGTTTTTATTGGGAAACTACCAAAATTTGTTGAAACCCCTGCTTTGCTTTCAGTTTCATCTGAGCAATATCGCAAACGTCAAAACAATTGCATTTTCTTACTTTGTCGTTTGCGATATTGATATTAACCGTTACTGAAATTCTGATCGCAAGGGTCAGTATCTCCCGAGTTTTTAAGATTTTTGTGTTCATGCACCAGCCAAAAGAGCTTCTAATTATACATATCTTTCAAATTATGAAGAAGGTGGACCATTGTTCTTCTTAAAAATTTAAATTGGACAGTCATAGCATGAAGTTGAAATAATACTTTTAATACAACACATTAAATTTATAGTTTAATTTCGCGGTTTTGTTTGTTATGAGAATTACGTTGTTAGAATTGTTCGTATTATTACAGTAAAAGTCCCACAACAGTCTGAAATCTGTTACAGCATACATATTTTCCATATTATACGATCATTCCCCCACCTGGTTGTTGACGTTGCAAACATTCCTCCACTAATAGGTTCTCGAAATAGGAATCCGACGCGTAGGTACCGGGCTTAAGAGCTACCAGCATTGAAGCCGCCTGAATCACTTATTCCCTGAAGGGGGATGTGACCCAGGTTCACCGGATCAGGTCAGGTGGATGTTGCGAACGGACTTGGGAGTCGAGGCGGGTGGTGCAGTGGATAGCACACCTGCAGCCAGAGCAGGAAATCCCGGGGTTCGAGTCCCGGTCCTTCGCAATTTTCACCTGGCTGTTGACGTTGCAACCTCTCCTATTTTGTTTTACGTCTTCCATTAATATTTCAGGATTAAAAAATATATTTTAGGGGTCACTACGCAGTTATACAGTCTCAAAATTAAAAATTTTGGTAGTGACCACTGCAATAATTTTTAAAATCTTAATTTTTATGGAAGTTTTATATTGAGACATAAAAAATGGGAGGGTTCAAATTTCAAAAGTTTATTTTTCAAGAACTATCCTAGTCCTGTCACCTGCTACCAGTAACAAAGATGTCAATCTTGTATCTTTCTTCCTCTTTCGTTGAAATATTTTTTCAAGAACATTGTCTTCCGTTCCAGTTTCCTGACCATCACCATCAACTCCGTCCAGTCTATCGTATCTCTATCCTCGCATGGCGGAAAAGAAATATATATATATATATATA
>NNCF01128989.1:90969-113631 GCA_002313205.1 Laupala kohalensis
AGAAAAACTGAGAGAACAGCTAACGCCGGGTGAAGAGCAAGGGGAAACGAAAGGAGCACGTATCGACGCCAGACTCCAATTTCGATGCGATTCCGAATTCCGCGCGGGTCGTGCGGTTGTCCCGAGCGTCGGCGGCGCGGGTGGGAGGAGGGAAGGACGGGGAACGACACCTCCCCGATCCCCGAAGTGGCAACCCCTACGACCCTGATCGCTTACTCGCTGCAAGACGGTTCACGACACTCTCGACAGTGAAGGGACGAGCGTTGGGCGGATTGAAACTCAAGATGGAAGCGAACGGATCGCTGAGCGCTTTATTTGTCACCAATCGCAATTGAATCGTTATAAAAAGAATTTGAGATAATGAATTATTTTAAAGGAAACAAAAGGGTGATTTTATAATCCTCAACTTCTTACATGAACAGACCAGGATGATGTATACAGGTTATGGGAGTCGAGGCGGGTGGTGCAGTGGATAGCACACCTGCAGTCACAGCAGATAGTCCCGGGTTCGAGTGTCGTCTCGTCTGAACTTCCACCTGATCGTTGACGACGCAAACACATATCCAAGAGTAGGTATTAGAGAAGTAGTGAGTCAAGACGTATTACATAGTATTACTGCAAGGGAAAGCTAGCGGTGCACTTACTTTATCTCTCCATAATTCTATTTTTTTCAGATGTGCCAATGTGAAATTTAGCGTCAAGATTTCTCTTTATGTTTACAAGAAATTACGCTAATGATAGATTTTAGTGCACTCCCTTTCATTGGGTGACCTTTATTTTCTGGTGTGAAATTTTCGCAAGTACGAAGATCACACTTTCAATGTCAGAGATTATTAATTCAGAGGACGCACTGGATAAAATTTTCTCCAAATGACGAGATGGGAAAGTAACACGTTTGTGAAAACCACCCGATCGATATTGAGAGATGAGCTTTTTATATGTTTATATGTATCTGCCCAAGGGGTTTGATTAACATAGCTACGCTGCTTAAGAGTTTTCACACAGCTAGAAGTAACACCTTGCTAGCCTTCCCTTCAAACAAATCACCCTATTCCAAAAATTTGGGTATGTATTCGAGAAGTGTTTGAATAAGTCATTTAATGTCAACAGGCGTTTAATTTCATATAGTTAAGGTGAATCTCTAAAGTTTGAAGTGATCATACTTAGCAAAGCCCTGTGTATGTATTCATTTCGGCCAACTATGGACCACAACAATAAAGAGCCCCTATTCCATGTGGGTTAACTTTCTTTTTTTTTGGCGGGGGGGCGGGTGGGTGCAGCGTCTAAATGTAATCTCCTAAATCTGCGGTGGTAAGTCGCAGACAGTTCACATTTCAACCACCTCACCCATATTAACTGAGTCATTTAAGTGAAATGCTCCTAAATCAACTGGTTCTGTCGGAAATTGAACCTGGGTTTTCTCCGTGTCGGTGAGAGCACTAGCAATGTGCTACCGAGGGACAAAATCCTACATAGTGTATTAATGTACATAATGTAAACACCATTTGGAGTAAGGTCGAGGACTAATCAGCTCCACAATATACTTCACAGACCAGTTTAATGAGTGTCGATGATATTGTGAGGAAACTGAGTCAGGTCCGCTTGTTGTCCGGTTGTATCCGTTGGGAATCTCCTTTAAATCAGGTTCTTTCTATCATAACAGTTTAGAAATACTGGTTCAAAGTACTAACCATTTCGATGCAGTGTAATGAGGATGGATTCAAGATCGACTACCCGCGTCAATCGCAGCAATCGGTCGCGATCAGATCCTTGTTTAGTACATACAGCCGTGGTGTCATTGCGAATTTAGCAGTGTCCGAACGCTGAATTTTGCATATTTCCAAACAAAACGGGGTTTCGCCCCCTCTCCCCCGCAAAATTTTTAAAATTGGTGTGACAACGTTGGTTTTTTAACGCCTTTTGGAGTCAATTTTCGGCATCGGAACTCAATCATTTATGTAAAATAAACTCTTACTAGTATGTAAATATATAAATAAAAAAATCATTCCAAACATAATGAGTGCCGGAAGGGTGTTCCGACGCGTTCTGACACCGTGACACCATTGACACACAAGGTTTTCATACATAGATGCTACTTCACTCACCTCGCACCATATGCTCCTCCTGTGCACTCAGCACCCAGAATTTTTCAGGGGGAAACTTCTCGTCGTAAACTTTTACAACCCTCCTCTGCGAGGTCATCCGTCCATATCCTCCCTGGCTTTGGTCGAGGCGGACTGTAGGGATGCGACACATTCGAATACAAAATGTCTGGAGTGCGCCCCATTCATCTTATTATACTGCTTTACCAAAACATCACAGACAGCCTATATATAGAAAAACAAAATGTCTGAAATTCATTTATAGAAAAGGTAAAGAAACGTGTGAAGAAAAAAAAAAGAATGACAGTATTGTCCAACTGGTGGACCGCGGGCCATAAAAATGATGCATTAAATATGTCAGCAAACTTTGAGAGACACTTCGTAATGTGGTCCTATGCTGCCAGAATTAGTATTTGGCGTTGCATGCCCGGAAGAGAAAATTGAGTTGGAAATTACACCGTCATTCTGTACAATACGAAAATATTTTATAATGATATAAAATATTAAAAATATTTTAAAAAAGAAATAAACTGTTTAATTTTTTCAACTTTAAATAATATTTCTTTTTGATGAGAATCAAAATATCGCGTTACAAAGAAATAAATACGACCCATTAGTTTCATTCGTTGGACAACATTATGGCTAATCCCATCCAGTACTAGTCAGATGTTACTTCTTTTAACAACCACATCAAATACATATTTTTGTACGTACAAGCACAGCTTTTTATGACACCACAAGAACACGGAAGGATGGGAACGTGGATCACCTATTGTACTTCTTGAAAAAGTAAGTGTTCCAGCTGAATTCACCCAGCGTAGCTTGGGAGATAGAATTTCTCTTCTCTCGATCGTTCCACCCATTTTCTGAAAGCTTGATGAACTTAATATGAGCAAATGAAATAAAACTATTTGTTGATAACTCTAAACAACAACATATCTTACAGAACACCCTTCCTGTTTTCATTGCTCTCAAAGAACGAATCTAATGTTTATTGAACAGTTATTACGCACGTATTGATTTCACAAAAGGTGAGTGTATTTCCTTTCTTGAATGACGGATAATTATTAAGAATAGAGTATTTCCACGAGATTGTGTCCGGCACTTTACTAAGTATGATTAATATTCATCTAGTTGCGTAAACGTGTATACTAGACAAATATTTAATGTCCAAACCTGCAAACATTCGTCTTGATGCGTGAGAAGTCATGCACCGCACTTGAAGATATTTTCCAATTCTTCGAAAATGAGTCGAATGCTACTTATGATCCGACTCCTCTGATTGCAGTTATGCGAAAACCGTTTTACGTAATTCATATTACAGTAATTCACAATTTATCTCACTTATCTTAGTGATAGCTCATTTATCTTGTCTTAGACGAATAAAACTAAATATGAACCACAATTGTCAGATGCTTTTTCGAGGCAACACATATGCAAAGTAATTCGAAATATAATTTAAACTTCAAATATATAATTCAGAGAGATGTGAATGAGGAGAGAATCTTTTGTGATTCAGTGAGAAAACATCACGATAATACTTAGATGAGAAAATTATAAATCATTTAAACAAGTACAAATCTTACCGCAATATGCAATAGGGAAAAGGATTCCTCGTCAATGTAGCTAGAGGAGGTCAGTTTCAGATAGCATCGGCTGTTTTCGAGAATTGGAAAATATCTTCAAGAGGACATTAGTATAAGCTTATCCCCTTAGTAGCAGTTTTTCTATCTTTGGTGAAGGCAATAGTTGAAAAATAGTTTCATCATCATCCGGAACCCTCACTTGAGCCCATGAATGAGTAGTTTTTGTTTTTCTTACGAAGAGCCCGTGAGCACTTCTGCCTGAGCCAGTCAGCCAGCTATCCAGGAGGCAGTGAAGCGATCGAGCAGAGCAGTACGTTGGGCGTCCGTCCGTCCATTCGGCCGCAGCCACCCGCATACGGGATGAGCCCGCAGTCCGCGGTCCTATATAAATCAGGGCCAGGGCAGCGCTTGTATAAAAGAACGCTCGCTGCGGAATATTGAAATAAATAAATTGCGGGGAAGGATCCAATATGCCGGTTGGCAGAGGAGAAGTGAGCCGTACTCCAGAACCAACATCCGTGTTGCCGCAACGCCCAGTTGATCTGTTGCGGTTGTGAGTCTTCTGCACTTGCTTTACTATTCCAATGTGTTTCGATTTTTCAAATTGCATTCTCGTCTTCTTGGCCCAAGATTATCGTTTTTGTTCCTCATAACGACTTGAACTCCTCAAAAGTTTCTTTTGGCCAAGCGGACGAATAGTTCTTGCTTTCCCAACACTCTTCGGAGAAATCGGAAATGGTTGATATTTACACGATGCAAAATCGTGATACTACGTTAGTAGCTTCGAATAGACATAAATTGATCCACAAAAAGGCAAATTGCTTTAATTACGAATGTAGGACCTGCGTATAGTCCGAGACACCCATTTCATGGAATGAAATGAAAATTATCCCTTATATTTGTACTAATTTTGAACCCTATTAAGAAATTTTGTTCTAACACGAAAAGCATCGAAAAAGTGGAGATAGTTCACAGATTTTTCATTACAAACACAAGATTTTGTCGCTCTCTCATTCTTTATTGAGGTATAAGGCCATGTCGACGGTATGGCGGCCATCTTTTCAAAATAATTTTTATAGATGACGAGACAGGAATTGAAAATAATAAATTATAAAAGGAAGAAATAGAATTTAATCCTTATCTATGAGGAACTTTTTTAAGCGTAAATTTTAATTTTTTAAATATTATTAACTTTTCTCCCTCCTGATCACTTTATTTTATTTTTATCGTAAATATGTTTTAATTTATTATTATAATTTTGCTATTGTAGCACCGAAGATGGTCGCCTTCGACGAAAAGTGCCACATGCCTCAATAAAGAATGACAGAGTGACAGAATCTTGTGTTGTTTGCGTAAAGCATCGAAACGAATATCGCTTCGCGCATTCAGCGGAATTCACTCAAAATACTGAGAAGTTAAAAAAAACTATTACATATTTTTTTCTAATTTTATGCTCACGATTGACACACCAAACACATTACTGTAGCCATTTTTTCTATTAAGAATTACGATTCAAAATATACAACACAAACAAAAAAACAATTAGCACGAAAATAGCAAAAATTTTACGATAGTTTTCATTTCATTCCTAAAAATTGTGCCGGAGTTTATACGCAGAAAAAATGTATGTTGCCTCGAAGAGTAGATTCAAGGAAAAGTATTATTTTCCCCTTTCCTTTTTACACAACACCGACGTCTGTAGTGGCGTCGAATGAAGTGTTCTTGACAGATTTTTTTTTATTGTAGCTTTAGGGTTCGCCAACGTCTAGGTCATTAGAGTCCTTTCCTTGACAAATAGCTCGCAGAATAATGTGGCAACAAAACACTTTGTACTTATAGGTGTGGAGGAACAACTGTAAAAGTTTCTTTGGAGAAAATTTAACCTCCGTGTACTGGTGAAATGAATGTGAATTTCTTCCACTTTTTGTTGCCAGAGTATGATTACTTTAATAAGCAATTAATAAAAAGAATTTTTCTCTGAAATTGCATTGTTAGAAATTGAATGCGAAGTGCGATTTTTATATATTTCTGCGATTATAAGAACTACGATTTCCCAACACTGAATATGAACGTAAAATTTTCGCTTAAAACAATAAAGATTATGTCACTTGAATATTTGGACAAATTGACTTCCACTTATTAGATTACTGTTTTACGACAATACTCCATCAAGAAATTCATAATTAATAAATGTACTTTCATTGTTCGTAAGAGAGAGTTCACGTAATTATCAACCGAAATTTTTAAGTCACCTAAATACTGAGAGATCACGTTCAATATTTTTGTAATAGTAGCATTTTTTTTTGTAAACATACATAACTACCTTAAGTTGCGATAAACCCCACCGACAGGTAACAGATGCTAAATTGAATGAAAAAGGGAGAAGGAAACGATGGACACCCTCTCAGCTAATCGCGCTGGTGCGCTGCCAATTTACTTTTCCGTTCCCTATGGAGGTCTCAGGTTCGATCCGCGGTTCCCTGTTCCATTTTCATTCAATATGACATTATTAAGAATTTTTTGTTTTGACTAAATTGGTAAAGTATATCTTTTCGGAACATAAATAGTATGTACCTACTGAATTTTCAAATTTATTTATCCTTTATAATTACATTTTCATTATATTTTAATAGTTTATTTTGATTCTTCTTTTTTTTTACAAACGTTCTCGTGGAAAGTTCATATTTGCTTTGCCGAAGTTCTTTTCTTGATCATGAAGTAGCATATTTTTCATTATTTACGGATAACGCTCCCAAATGAATGCGAGAATGAATAATACAGAGCGACAAATCAGGTTTAAACCAAAGTTTTTATCGACTGGACCATCTGGCTGAACTCAATTTTCCAAGCGACTCCAGGACGGTAATCTCAGAGATCCGGTTTCCATAATCTCAAACTTCTGCTCAATCCCTCGCTCTTTCTTACCAAATTATGCTTTCCTGAGTTTTGATCCTTGAATTTAATTTTTTTCCCTTTCCCCCAATATTTAAATGAAGCACAATTCCTTTATAGCTTTGTTGAGCGGAGTCCTTCCTGCTTGAGGGAGACAGCCTACGCATTACACCCTCGCAAGGAAGAGGTGGGATGAAGAAATGGCAGCAGGTGTGCTAATTTGAGTAACGAGGGCTGCTGATTATTCTTCCTTCTAAATTCCGTCACATTGATTTCTTCGTTAAGCCGCGCGCAAGAATGAAATATCTTCACACACACAAATTAAACCTCACAACGATTTGAAAATATATTAAATATTTATATTTTGGAAATCTTTAAAATGACTGAATCCAGTACGTTCTTGGAAATAAATGTTTCAACTTTCACCTTCGTCAGCCTTGAAGTGAAAAGATTTTTCATTTCTTTTGTTTTCTTTGGCAAAAAGTTGATCGGAATGGTTTTTCAAAAGAAGGTATTTGTGGATATATTTACATTTGCAGTTTTGAGACAGTTTTCCAAGAACATCTTCACTTTTTTCCTTTTACAATTGTTTGCGATACTTCAAATAAACATAAAATATTTTAACTTCCAACGACATACATCCTTAATGATTGTTGATGTCAATCCGAAATGCATTCAAAGCGCAAAAAAGTAGAAAACAGCTCTTTTTCTATGCACATTGAGTGCAGGAGAATGAACTTGCACGGTTTGCCAGTTTGAAAGAATGTTATTTTTCATAAGTAATAATTTGATACCCCAATAGTAGATAACTCTTTGTTCTTGCAGTTGTAACCGAGTAATATACAAAGAGTTCTTCAGAATAAATAGACCTTGGAACATCGTGTACCTCAGGACACACAAAATTTAAAAAAAATCAACTTGTAAGCTCGATAGATTGGTAACATTGTTTTGAAACCATTTGTAGCACTTGGGTCGAGTTTGCCACTAAATGTCACTTTCAGCCATTGTATTTTTTAACACTTAACCGAGTTCAATTTTTCCTTTTCACTTCTTAATAAGTTTGGAAGTGTTAAGAAAAGTTTTTAGCTATAAACTATCAAGCTAATTTTTCAGCATAAATAACCCATAAGGCAACAGTATATACTGGTTTTATTTTGCACTGAATAATTTTAAACTTTGAGCAGATGATACATCGCATCAAGCCAAGCATATTTTACCATAAGGTTATTTAAGGAAGTCCAACACCAATAATTGAAAATTTAATATAAGAAAATAATATTTATTCGTAAAATTACACACATTATGAAAATAAAATTCTGCTAATAAATTGTCATAAAAGAAAATAATTTTCTCTCCTCGTGAATATTTCTTTTATATCTCTGGACCTAGTTTCATGTTAATGTTCACTGAACTCAATATATCTTATTATCTTCTTTCTTGGAGATATTTTATTACATGATCTATTTCTTCAGTTCAATCAATGACGTTTCACTTGAATGTTTATCTAACTGATAAATATAAATTTGATAAATATAAAAGTTGTTATATACTCTACACTATTTTTACAATGCTTTTGTCAGTTTGTACCAGAAATATGCTAATAATGTATAATATAGGATAAAAGTACACCATCAGAAGAAGGAATGATCGCGATTATTCCAACTTTAGGATTATGTCCAGAAAAGCCCACAACCCTCTGACGAGTGAACATCTTGGAATGATACCGTTTTCACACTGTCTTAGAAAAATGTTATTCTTAATTTATTAGATAATAACATTAATAATGTCATGTATTTCTAATCTATGTATCCTTAAATAAATATTTTCTTTATGTTCAATTTGTTGAGGTAATTATTAAATGGAGGGAATTTAAGGGAAATAAATATTAACGCAAAATCGTAAGTAGTACAACCCCCCCCCCCACCACCCCGTGACAAGAACGGGACAGACATGACTGCTAAGCGGTGGGCAAGCAATACAAATACAAATCACACTCACTAAAACAGAGACATTATAAAACTACAAGGAGAAGCACACGAATCATATTAAATATAAGGAATCACGTTCTGTCATTATCCCCAGGCTAGAATACAGAGCTGGTTAACACACAAAACACTAGAAAAATAATACACGTGTTTGGAAATACAGGCTTTATCCTCATGGTCTTACAATTGTGATACACTTGAGTTGATTCTGACCATTAACACACGACCTTCAATGCTTGAGTGGTACTAAGTCACCGCCGACACTCGATGTAAATTTGAACTTTCCGACCAAAACATGTTGGTGTAGGACCTCATCTCACGTTTCTATGCGAACGGTTCTAGGACAACTTATTGGTAGGTACTTTCAGCTAGCAAGGTCTCATGGGAAATTGTCGTGAAGTGGGCAGAGCTCGCTCGCGCGTCGAACTGCAGACAAGAGCGACGTTGGCAGTGGGTAAACTCAGCGGAATAATGAAGGGCAGTGTAGTAAAGGGGGGGGGGAATCGCCGGACTACGGCCAATGGGCATACACCGTACCCCTAATCCTTTCCTCTTCCATAGCCAGGGGCCTGAAGGATGCTTGGCTGTGATTACTAGATTCCTTCCACACTTTATAGCCAGGGGTCTGGAGAAGTCTCGGTTTTGACCCCCCCCCCTTCAAGAATTCTTCCAATGCTGCGCTTGATGTCCATCCACCGAGAGCTACAGCCCTTGCTGCCTACCTGCCACTTCCGCCTCCGATGCTTGCGCACCAATACGTAAGTTCAACAACGGTATTACAGTAATTGCCATCACTGGGTTCTTCAACTACTCTTCAGTCACCCTCTCCTCCTTATCGCTAGGCCACTAGGATAGTTAGAACAAGTCGTGTTAATGTTCTCCGAACACTTCGCGACAACTGGCGTCGTGTGTGGGGTTCAAATGAAACATTGTATTCACGACAAAATATCTAATCTAACCTTTGCCATAATTGTTTCTTCCTAATTAATTACTACCCTAATAATTTTTCTCTCGTAAACCACCCATAACTACGATAACATTAAGGCAACGTGACATTCAAAGAATACTTATAGAAACACAATAGAAAAGAGATTGAAACGTTAAAATTAAACACGTCTTATTGGTCACTGACCCATAATTTTTTACTGTTCTTCAGTAGCAGACCACCGCCTTCATTCATTTGTTCGCTTGAACTTATCTGAGTGGTATGCGTTAGTCCTGGGCAAACGTCTACACTCAAGCACACTGAATCGGGTGCAAGAAGCCTAGCAACGACCAGAAGAAAGCGCCGTCTTGATCAGTATGCAAAATGTGCATTCGAAGTTAGACGTGCAGAAGGCAGTGGCTGCACCCGCGACGAGTAACAAGACACGGACATGTATGCGAGTGAAAGGCAAAGAGTGGAGAGAACATTCGAACGCATTAAGATGACGGTTGTGATCGATTAAAGTAATAATCATGCTGAGTAATCGTGCTCAGGAGTCAGGTTTTCAGGGTGAGAGGAGATAATAGAGGAAAACTTAAAGACACTGCCTCTGAGATTATGAAAGCCATAGCTCTGCGTTCATGATGCCATCAGGTCAAATATACATAAGCAAAATCTTTTACTAGACTTGTGTTACTTTTGTTTGGTACCTTGTAGGTTGGGTAATTACTCTTATATTCATGGAATTTCTCATACCAGCTCTCGCTTTGCCTGGTATTACACGGTCATCTCTCTATGCCATATATCTATGATCAGATAAATTATCAATTTATATGATCGAATAATATTATCAAACCACAGAAGGAATGCCTGTAACGCTAGGGGAAGGAATAAAGACAGAAGAGTTACAAAATTTTCAAAGAGTACATAGATGAAATAAGGTTAATAATAGGTGGAATGAAACAATGACAGGGAAACATAGACAGTAGGATAGACAAATAAATTAGAAGGTATGATGAGGACAATTGATGTTACAAAAGTATTATGAAAATATGTATTGTGATATAGTGTGTACAAGATATGTATTATGTATTGTGATTCTATGTATTGTCAATGTGATTAAAAGTCATAATGTCGAGAGACGCAGACGCGACAGAAAATGAATAAATTTAAAAAAATGTAGAGTTAAAATTAAATAAATAATTAAAATCTTACGACCTTAGATGGACGAATAATATTTTTATTTTTTATGAGTAGCTCAATACGGTTCGATGAGGGTTTACGCCATTTGCAATCCGTACTTAGGCGATGAAATTAAATAATTGCAGAATCAGATACTGAATCACATAATAGTTTCTATACCACCTGAGGTAATGTTTCTTTGACTTATGGTTTACCAAAAACACACAAACCTAATGTCCCATATAGAATAATAATCTTCCCAGGATAGCCCATTAAAAGATTTTCTAAATTTATCTTAAATATACTTAGGAATGGGTTAAACGAGCCCAATCAATATGTAATTAATAGCTTAGATTTCATCCACATATATAGAAACACTACCCTGGATAGTTCTAAGAAATGAATTTCATTAGACGTTGTAGCATTGTTTACTTATATTCCTAATGTTTACTTATCTTCCTATTGAGTTATGAATAAATGGAATTATGTCACGAACAAATTTTCAAAATCATTGTGAAACTCCTGAAAAAGAGATGGAAATAGCTATTCGATCATTATTGCAGTCTACGTATTTTGCATTTAGTCAAAAAATTATCATCAGTTGGAGGGTTGTCCGAAGGGTCCTAAAAGCCCTATTATGACAGAATTTGTATTACGTGATTTAGAAATAGTCTTGGGAAACTACATTCTACACCTGTACTTTATGCCAGAAATGTTGATATCTTTTGTGTAGTGCCAGAAAATGAAATAAAAAACATTTCAGATACATTTAGTAATTACCACCTAGGATAAAATTCACATTAGAAATCGAAACTAATAATAAACTAAATTTTCTTGATGTATTAATTAATCGTGAGAACACTAAACTATCTTTTAATTGATATAGGAAGGACACTTATTCTGGTCGTGTGTTAAATTTTTACTCATGCAGAGAATACTTTAACACAAAAGAGAGCTATAATTTATAACATATTTGATAAAACTATAGTACTTTCGGATGAAAAACATCGGAGGCAAAATTTACAAATAGTGCGTAACATACTTTCCGCTAATTGCTATCCCATAAAATTTTGTTAATAAAAATATTAAAAAGAGATTGTATTACCATCAAAACAGACAACAATTAACACAACATCCACTAGATAATATGATTTATGCAGTGTTCCCTTATAACAAGTTCATAACTCATTCTCTTTATAGATTACTTAAGTCTGAGGATATGAAAATGATTTCAACCTTTAAAAACAATAGGAATAATTTAATAACTAAAGGGAAACACATCAAAGATCACATGGATACTAACAACGTAGCATACAAAATTAAATGCTAGCGACGTAGGTCAAACAAAACGAGGGTTAAAATCTAGAATCCAGGAACATAAAAGAAATTTAGAATCAGTAGAACAAAGTGGATTCATCACATTGCATTAATAATGATCACTTGATGGATTGGGAAAATATATTAGTTTTGGACAAAGAAGCTAATTATTACAAACGTTGTATATCAGAAGTGATATTTATAAAATATACACACGGGAGTTTAAATCTACGCACAGACTCAGAAAAACAATCTGGTTTATATATAACGATATTATAACATGTGTGTGTTTCTGCTTTTTTGTAACCATATTTTGCGATTATATTTCTGTTTATATGATATTCATTTGTCCTGTTGTTATGTTAATCGCTATATAATTTGTTATTACATGGTCACCAGACGACGGCGTAAATCCACGTCGAAACGTAGTGAGTTATTCATAAACAAATATTATTCGTCGTAAGTTTTTAATTATTTATTTAATTTGATTACATAATGGACGTTAATAGTAGAGTAGTACCATTACACTGTCATACACTTGGTCTGATCTAATGTAAAGCAAAGTAAAGATGGTGTACAATATTTTGCTGCTGTAGGTGCTTGTGAGAGCTCTATAAGAACAATTTGTTTATTACTTAAAAGACAAAACAAAACGAAGCGATTGTGGATTAGACCGTTCATTGTAAGACGCGGTAAGGGGTATCCAAAATAATTTATTGAAAGAGCTTCGATGCCCCTAACTTTATGTAAATCATTTAAGGATGGATCAAAATTCTTATCGTTTTGTAGCATTCAAAGTCCATAAATTTCTTGCGAAGGAAAATACGGGGATGAGAAATAATATAAGTGTGGACGAATTCCCACTAATTGTAAAGTTGAACCACCATTTAATGCCAGCATAAAAAAGCAACTATTATTCTCAGGGATTTATATAATACCCTTACAAAAACCTTTGTTCGATTCATATCTATCAGTTAATGGTGTAATATTAATAGTAAGGTGTTCAGTTATATGTCTCTTGACTCTTGACATACTCTGACAAAGTTCTGTTAATAAATCGTTTGAATATGAAAGTTGGCGTCGCGCGCAAGAAAATAGATGTCATTATCTCCCTGCAGTTAATATTAAGGCTATCTAGTAAATCAAAGGTTTGCACGGTTAAATAACGTTTATACAAGATATATTTAGCAGATTTAAATATTTCAAATAGCTATTTTTCATTCTTTAACTAAGTGCGCGAGTAATACAGAACAACATGAAATAAAGGCACGTATGGAAGTGAATTTATTTACATTATAGTGAGAACAAATCAAAATGGTTCAGTAACTGCTATCATCAACAGTAAGTAAGCCTTGACCTAGCCACATCACACATAAGATAAAAAATATAATATTTTGAATGACGTTTAAGAAACCTTATTTTACGATAACGATAATGTACATTTCTACTGTTTAAAGAATAATTTTAATGATAATAATAATAAATATACAAAACTAGTTCTATATTTTTATTAGCATCATACATTTCTCTATCTTCAGAAGAATACTGTTTTTGAAAATAGTTATTAATGAGAAAAAAAATATGAATACTGATGATGTACACCAAAAAATTGGTAAACATATAAATTAAACTTAGAGCAAGACGTTAATGAGAGTCGTATCGTCGAACTATATTGTGGGATTTATTGCCGACCAACGGTCACGTTTCTGAACGACATGTCTGTAAACACGCAGCAATCAGTGACATAGTGATGGTTGCAGGCGAAGTAACAGATCTACCGTTCTGATAATCACTCGATGGCCATGAATTATGGAACGTCCAAGGCTTGTAATTTGCAAGTTCCATTGCGTTCCTTTACTCAGTTATCGAATTTTCTCCTCCATATTCTCTCATATGAAATTTGGGGTCTGGACAATTAAGCAATCTCTGGTCTAAAAGTTAATAACTTTTTTAGATAATCGCGTTAGATTTTTGCAAATCCACCACTTTTAGGCATATTATTATGTTTTTAACATGTCCCTCCAGTTTTGTAAACAATATTTTATATTAAGTACTTACGTTTGTGCGAATAATAAAACAATTTTTTCTGTAGTTATGCGCATATTATGAAAAAAAAACATGATTATTGAATGTATAATAGGTACTGTTTGTAGTGTATAATGTATAATACGCAGTTTGTACTGTTTTTTGACAATAAATTTATTATATTGCGGCAGAATAATTCAAAAGAATTACAGAAAATACAAAAGAGTGAATTACAAGAAAATATGTAGTACAATCAATCTATTTTTTTGCGTCTCTGAAATGTTGGTGAAGACAGAACATTGAATTGGTCCCAAATTCTCATGGAAGTATATAAACAGTATTTTCAATAAACACTATTCGACTATTTTCAGTCGAATATTTCAATTTTGTGTGCATTTTTCACAAATTTCATTGTTCAAACAAGTAGAAGTGTGAGAGAGCCAGATCAGAGCTATAAAGTGGATGGGGTAACAATATCAAACCGTTTGTGATTTATTCAGACGTCCAGAAGACATCGCGGAGACCATATTCCTTTGGAATATCCAAAAGCGTGAATACTTGCACCTACACTTCCTTTGTTTACACAACTGCTTACTCCCGTTGAAATGCGTCAATTGGTTACTCCCTTTGAAATGCGTCGATTATTTCGAATGATGTCATCAATACGCTGCAACGTGCCCGTTGGCATTGTCGTGGTTGGTCCCCTTCTCACATTAAATCTTCGTGGTTTGCAGATTCGCTTTTTCATACCCTCACACTCTTTGCCCAGCGACCAACAGATTTCCTGTCGACTGCAAATGCTCCATGGAATTTGCGCAAACGTTTGTGAATATTTCCTAGTTTCATTCTCCACTAATAAAAATTCAATTACAGCTGCTTGTGTGTAACCGATATCATTGTATTGATATTTTGAAAGCTTCCATCAGATATGCTATCTGCAGGAAATATAAAAAACCTGCGAAAGGAGAAGCTGAAATTTTAGCCAAAATTTTCACATTCGTAGCACTTGTTTTTGGATGAAAAATTAAAGATGTGGCATTCCTTATATAGCATATGTGTACTGTAAGTATTGGGACAGGAACTACGTCATTTTGATAATGAAAGAGTAAAACTTTGTATTATAATGTGAGTTTAATCTAATTATATATTATAAATCTGTCTGTACGAAACATAATAAATTAATATGAACGACCTTATTTGTACGTTTTTGCCACGAGGGTGGACCATCAACTGTCAACAGTTGCATAAAAATATCAGGAACAAAGTTCTTCGTCGGACACCAGACAACATTATAAGAACAGGTCAAAATGAGGCACGAAACCTATCAAAAAAAAAACAGAATAAGTGGTATATAATATAAAACTGTCAGATGTTTGAAGTGAATCTTTGTTTTATGCAACGATTGCCTGATGATGGTCCACATTAGGGACCGAAATGTACCTGTAAGATCATTGAATTTATTTTAATAATATAATAACGGCGTTTTACTTCTACCGTTAGTAGTTGTCATTGGCGTCATGAGACCTGAACTCACCAGAGAGTTGATCGTTCCCTCTGCTGTCCACCACCTGTGGCTACGAACTTCCCTTCTCCGGAAAACCTATGTTCCACATGCATATGCACAAGGAATAAGGCCGGCGAACAACGGCAACACATGATGTGCTCTGGTATGTGAGGTTCATGGAATCTCCATTGATGACCTAGATGACACCTTATACAGTACTAATTAAATCCTCGACCACTTGTGCCAGTCCATCACAATCCAGGATTTAGTCAGGTCTTCCCTTGACCAGTTTGTTATAAGATCCTTTGCTTCTTTACATAGAGTAAAGCAGCGTCCATGGTCTGATTTTAACGACTCTTTCTGCAAAAAATCATTTATTTAAAAATGAAGAGAAAGTGTAAAACGTGATTTGACATTAGCTTTTGAAGTAAACTGAATTCACAGTAGAAATTTGTTCAGAAATGTACCATGCTAACACACTGCTGTGTTAGATAAAAAAAAAAGAAAAAAAAGATTTTTGCCAGTTTAATCACTTGGTCCTCTTGATAAAAAGTCTTCTCTTTTCATCGATGACTGTGATTGGTTTTTAATCTCAGATTTTGAGAAAGACATAACTTCAAAAATACTTTTTCCGTCGACTAATATCAGTGTGAATCCTATAACCCCAGTCAAAAACATTCGTTACGGATAACTGTATCTCCATATTGAGTAAGTATTCGAATTATAATATTCTAAGTTTAAATTTCCTCAATTTGAATTCCACTCCTAATTTGTTCATGTTACGTCGAATGAAAATGGTAGACGGGACCGGGATTCGAACCCGGGACCTTGAGCTCTACGTGCTCATGCGCCTACCAACTGCGCCATCCCGTTCGCCTCTCGGGTCAGTCTATCATTCTCATTCAACTTGTGAAACCCAAAGACCTCTGAGGTGGTATCGTAGAGACTAGATTCCTCATCTGAGGCGACTCCCTTAGGAAGTACTTTATTTGGGTAGCATTTTCCATTTCTGGTTCACGGTCCCGGAGCTCAAGGTCCCGGGTTCGAATCCCGGTCCCGTCTACCATTTTCATTCGACGTAACATGATTAATCTGTTACCTGGCGGTGAGGTTCACCGCAATCTAAGAGATTTCTATNTTTAACCTTCTGTTGGCCGAGGGCGTAGCAAAAGGTGTTCCGTTGACAAATTATTAGGGAGTTTTTACATGCCTGTGAACTATCGTATACGCTATCCGTATGCAAGTTACAACTGCGCATGTACTAACGCTCCTAGTATTCTACGTTACAACTTCTTTGTTTAAGTATGGTGTTAGTGTTACGCTAAACATGGCGGATTCTGATCTAGATTTGGTTATGTTGATATCTGAGACGGTATGCGAGAATTTTATTGGTTGTATGACCGTATGAGCTCCTGCTGATGCTTGTTTGGGTTTACAATTTTTAGTAAGATTTGAGTCGAAGATTACGCTATATAAAAAGCATCGAATACACTAGTTCTTNCTTCTTTGTTTATGTATGGTATTAGTGTTACGCTAAACATGGCGGATTCTGATCTAGATTTGGTTATGTTGATATCTGAGACGGTATGCGAGAGTTTTATTGGTTGTAATGACCGTATGAGCTCCTGCTGATGCTTGTTTGGGTTTACAATTTTTAGTAAGATTTGAGTCGAAGATTACGCTATATAAAAAGCATCGAATACACTAGTTCTTTCGATGTGCGTTGCGCGGTTAGAGTCATGAACGTAACGTATACGCTAAGGAGTGTGTACATCCCTTACATATACGCTGAGGAGCGTTTTGCGTTATTCAAAAATTCTGTTCTGAAAAAGGGAACGTCACCGTGGTTAAATTTATATTTTTTGTTAAAACAGTAATTTAAATTCAGAGCCAACTTATTCATTGAAAGACATTCAATCAGTTATCATTTATATAAATTTAAAACTTGACCGTGGCTGGCGCTGGGTTTTATATCAATACTAGCTGGGTACCCGCAGCTTTGGTGGCGTGAATTCTGTAATATGCCTCCAATTTTATTAATTTCCTCATTGGTATCCACTGATAATGTTATTCATAATTGTTGTTGGTAATATTAGTATTGGAAAGTACTCTCAATCCCATATTTTCACTGACGTAATTAAAAAATGTTTTTAGAAAGCATTAATTTTCGTCTTGGGTGTGAATGTATGCAAAATCCTTACTTAGCAGACTGTTATGATAATTTTGTGTGTCACGCTCTTACCAACCCCCACCTCTAGGGGCGTCGTGCACTTCATATTGTCTGATGGGTACATAATATCAGTGGAAATGATTATTCAGCTCAGAATACATAAAAAACTGTGGACTGTACTCTAATATCGGTCTTTTTACGTTTTCTTGCGTCTCGCCCTTTCCGTCCCCAGCTCCAAGATTACAGTGCTCCTATGTGATCTCCACGAGAACATAACTCGATTGGTAGTTGAAACTTCTCGTGAAACCTAAAACTATGTATCTGATATATTTTTATTTTTTTATGCTTCAATAAATTTCAATAGACTCGTCATTGGTATGTCATGTTAGATATCCTTTTCTGATATTCCCTTCCCTAGCAGTGATGGATTTTATACGGGATGATTGTGGACTTTGACGTCTTCATGAATGTCACTACTAATTTCATCGACCCCGAAAACTACGATCTCAACACTAATATCGGTCACTTCCCATTATTTTTATACTTTACTCCTTCTCATCCTAACATAAAGGATGTTCATTCTTTATAGAGGGTGGTTGTGGGTGTATTGTGGGTATTTGGCATTGACGGTATCACTTCACTTCAGCGGTTCCAAAAATGGTTTATTCAACACCAATATCGGTCGATTTTTTATTATGTTTACCTGTACTTCATTCCCACCCCTACCATATGGACGCTAGGAGTATATTGTGGACCAATTGTTAACTTAGAAAACATCTACGACGTCCTTATCCATCCCAACGCCACCGATAACTACGATTTCGAATCTATTATCGGATTGTTTCATTATTTTTTCATGTCATCCCCTTCTGACCCCACCCTAAGGGTGCAGGGGATGTCGTTCCCCCATAGTGCTATTTGTCATATAGTCAGTCATCTGCGTATCACGTTTGGTTGAAATTGCTCCATGCACTCTTACAGTTATGGTGGGATACATACATAAAATATTTCAAAACTCAATTCACCCCCTTAGTGGTGGATTTTCGTAAAATAGTTTCTTAGCGGATGTGTTCACTCTAAAAGGAACCTATGCTCCAAGTTTCAAGTTTGTATGCTTTGTAGTTTCTGAGATTTCGTGTTTAGTCTGAGTGGTATTTCGCTTTTATATACACTACTGGAAAATAAAAAAAGAACACCATAAATGCGAGGACCTATCAGAAGGAAATTTTTTTGACATTCTCGAGGACGTATACAACCAACGATCACACCGACAGAGCCATACGCATATGAACGTAGTCGACAGGGTGTGCGGAATATTAGAGCTAGTACCCTGAATGCCTTGCATTTGCAGCAATAGAGGCTGCAATTCTCACATGGAGACGATCGTAGAGGTGATGAAAGTAGTCTTGCGGAATGGCGTGCCATGCAATTTGTACCTGATGCCTCATTTGGGACAAATTTCCTGCCGGTCTTACAGAGCGCGCAATATGACGTTTCATCCAGTTCCAAACATGCTCAATGTAGGACAGATTTGATGATCGTGCTGGCCTGAGTAGTTGACGTACACCTTGGAGAGCAAGTTGAGTGGCTTGGACGTGCATTATCCTGCTGGAAAGGACAATTGCCTTGTTGGTGCACGAACGGTAACACGACTGATTGAATGATGTTTTGGATGTACCATGCACTGTTCAATGTTCCCTCTTCGATCACCAAAAGAGAACGGCCATTGTAAGATATGGCTTCCCACACCATGATGCCAGGTGCTGGCCCTGTGTGTCTCGGTCTTATAGGCTCCGGCCTGCAGAACGCCACCCACGCATACGACCGTCAGTTGCACCAAGGTAGAAGCGACTCTCATCACTGAATACAAGTCGCCATTCGTCCTTCCATAAACGCCTATCGCCTCACCACTGGAGGCGAGTTGCACGATGTTGGGGCGTGAGCGGAAGACGCCCTAACGGCAAGCATGATCATAGCACTGCTTCACGGAGACGGTTGCGAATTGTTGTTTCGTAAGTTGTGACGATCTTGGCGTGCATCTGTGCGTCGTAGCTGCCCGGACCTAGGGTGACGGACACGTGAACCTTCTACTTACTACCGGCGTCAACATCGATGCACTGAAGAGACCTCTCGCCCCACGTGTTGTGCAATTCTGCAGTATGACCACCCATCCTCCTGAAGACCCACTATACGCCCCCGCTCAAACTCCGTCAATTACACAAACGGTGCACGTTTACGCTATCGCTGCATGCTAATACTGTTGTAGACACAGACGGCGGTCCATTTGGGAAGGTAAACTGGCTGCTACTGGCTCTGAAGGTCATCAATTGCTGCGTAGGATTCCGTGCAACTTTGGTATTTCTCAGTTATTTTTTTCATGATGTTCTTTTTTCATTTTCCAGGAGCGTATATGATTAACGTTTGAACGAAAATAAAATACGATACTTTGTAAAAGATTATTTAACTCAAACCTCACACCCCTCCTTAAGAAAAATCCTGGCTTCACCTGAGTAGGTTATTCAGGTTTTATTTTTTTGATACATTGGAGTATTTATTTGAGGCGTCCATTATTCTGAATTTTAAGCGCTAGTAACGTATCTCATGAACCGCATGTTATTTTCACCTGCACCATTCATAAAACTCGAATATGAGAAGAGCTTTGGAGGAACATTGTACTCCACGGGTATACTAATAAATGAATGTCTTTTGGTATGAATAGAGCTGCGAGTTATTACAAAATGTTTTCTCACAATTGGAATAGACATGTGTACAGTAGAACCCTTCATAACCGATCTTGTCCGGTCCGAGACACCTGTCGGTCACCAGTTTGGTCGGATAATCCGTGAAAAGGTTCCGTGAAAAATCGTTTTTTGTTCAGAAAGAGTTCACATTTTCATCAGATCAAGAGTAAACACGAATGTGAGACGTCTTTGCAACTCATTTTATTGTACTGTATGTACATGCATACATAAACGAACACGATAAAATTGATTAATAGAAAAATAGTTATATGCATATTTATTTATAGAGAAATACACTTGGAAGCAAGAGCGGAATCAAATTGGCGAACTACCTCCCCTTCCCTGGTGTACCCTTCATCATAAACAAATTCATTACACGCCTAATGTCGCGTCACCCCTTTGTACTTTCCAGGAATTTTCCAGAAAAGACGCATGAACCGATTAATGTCTGAGTCACACCTGCCAAGTGTTATACACAGAAAGACAGAAAAAAACTGTATATCGGGTTAGGCCGGTTGATCAGAGGCCGGTTAAAAGCAGTTATGTTGTAATCATACAAGTTGAACTTGTGCTATTGAATCGCACGAAAAATGGATGTAACTAATATTTTGTACGATCTTTGTATATTAACTTTTATTGAGCAAAACTATTTTATTGACCTGAATAATATGACTGATACTACTGTCCCTCATCTGCTAGACGTTGCCAAGATTAACTCTGTTACGTGTTTGGCATTAACAATGTAAACAGGACATCAGAACAGTTATGAATTATATGATCAGACGCGGCTGAGCTCTAATTTGTTAGGTTTCGGATAGTCATAGAAGTAGCATCTTTTACGGACGAATGAGTCTATTAGCTTCTTGTTTTTTATGTAATTTTTAAATGCTCTTATCTCGGAAAGGAAAAGGAGAAATAGAAACAATAAGAAATCGTCAACTCATTTTTTATGCTCAAAAGTACTTCCATATGTACCATACTTCATAAACCATAAAACCATACTTCATTTGCGTGATTCGCTCCGTTTGGTTACGCAGAAGGAAGGGAAATTTTATGGTACTCATGTACATGTTGATTTCTTATTGCACAATAATTTTCATTACAATCCTTTTTTAAGTCAAATTTTTTAGTTTTATATTTCGCAATTTTCATATTCAATAAAACAATTAATGGAGAGGGTAATTTCATAAATTCATTTCTTTTTGCTTTTATACTAACAAGATGTTCTTTTTGTTTTTTGAATTTCACTGCCATTAACCCCAAGTGGATTTTGTTCCATAAACAAAGATTCTACTGATTATAGTGAATTTTTTATTATAGTGCTGGAATTTGTGTTGCCTTATTTGTCGCTATTGATTGCTTATAAAATGTTGCAGGTCTATAGATTTTTATTGTTGTTGATAAGGAGAATCACCAATCATTTCTTCCAATAATGAGTTGGGAAAGATCTATATCGTGCTACACGCCCTATCGTTTTCTTTGGCGCACCTAGCAAATGGTTAAAAATTAATTACAATAAAATATTCATTTTGTGATAAGTGATTGAAAATAAATTAACAATCTAACATATGTATTTCTTTTTTTGCGATTTATTAAATCATAAAAGTTCTTATAAATTTGCTGGAGATTTCTCTACCTGAATACCTCCCTCTGTAATAAGCATACCTTTGTCGCGTACTAGGTGCGCTTCACGTTCCTAGTAATCAAATTCGTGGAAGTGTTCTGCTAGTTACCGTAGTTCCATGGAACATAGATCATTAACCAAGTGCAGTTCATGCACGTACAGCATCCGAATGCATTTCCTGAAACAAACAATTATTAGATTCTGGGAAATCACTGGTTCTAATTTGCAACGGTAATCGTATTTCGGGGGCAAGACGGTCATTGTCGATGCCTCCAGAGAGATGTACTCGGGGCTAGTAGCCAGCGCTTTTCAACGCCGATTCCCGACGCCTCAAGTAGTTGATTAGCTGACTAGTAGCTGTTCACACGGGACTTTTCGGAGAGGTATTGACTGGTGAAATCTTGAAGGCTACTAGCGCGAGTTGTGGCGTTCAACCAATCGCAGAGCGGCGCGACAAACGCAGCGCGTCTATTACACTACCCTTTAGTCACGTAAATATTATTTAAAAAATTAAAACCTTGGATAAATATGACCAAGAAGTAATGGATTCCTACCGTGGAAATAAAATTCTATTATTTTTTTTAGTATTGTTTTAATAAAATATTATAC
>NNCF01128989.1:116545-139334 GCA_002313205.1 Laupala kohalensis
TATATATATATATATATATATATATATATATATATATATATATATATATATATAAATTTCACTATAGTACTATAAATAAATATGAATCAGATAGGAAGAGTTCGAATGATACACCCAGGAAACGATGGGTAGGTTTTATTTGTATTACAGTAGAACCCCTCTTAACTGACCTCGGATCAACCGTCCTATCCCAAGAAACAGATTTTTTTCTCTCTTTCAGTAACCGATTCTGTCGAACACTACGTGCAATATACGTCATGTGTATGTAAACGCAAACATTCAGTTTTTAAAGTTTCTATTATTCTTTAATGTTTAATTTTTACGTGTTCATGTATGTATGTACGCAGAGTACAATAAAATGAGTTACAATGACATCTCATTTGCTTGATTATTCATGATAATCTTATGATATTGCGGACTCTTTTTGAACAAAAATTAATTTTGCACGGGGTCACGGTCCCGACCAATGAGTGGTTTACTGTGTACAGTGTCTAAACACTTCATGTAGAAAATGGGATGGATGATACAGTGCATTAATAGGAATTTGAATTACACAGGAACAAGTGAGGAAATATCACTAGGAGGACATAAAATGACAAGAAGTCAGTGTCATTATTTTTTAAACGATTTAAGCGTTATTCATCGTTTTATTTTGTACGTGGAGTTTTGAAAAATTTAGTGTACAAGAAAATGCGAAATGCTTCCTACTGATCATATACTAACTGATCGTGAAGGGAAATTGAGCATCAAATTTGATGCCAGTAGGCGCGACCTCAAAATTCTGGACACGAAACGCTATCCGCTTGATTTCAATACTAATTAAACATGCAACAAGCAATCTCTCTCCCTTCAGGTGATGCGGAGGTAATTTTGATTGATGGAATGACATTTGAATGCCCAATGGTAATGGATATTCTAGTAAGATGAACCTCTCATTCAATGTCAGCTATTATTTTCTTAATTTTATAATTCGTTACAATTAAATTCTTCAGTAGAAAATTTAATTTAAAAGAGAGACTTTTAATTATTTTCAACAAGTTTCATTGTTTTTAATACATCCTATATTCAGGTAGATATTACGGATACATAATATGACAGGACGGAAAATGATACAGAAACACATATTCCATCTAAATGAATCTGAAGGTTCATAACTGTCCAGGTCACGTGAGATAGATTTGAGATCAGATGATAGGGGAATTAATTAAGCATCAGCACAATTAATTAAACTGTAATATATATATATACACAGTAGATCACCAGTTATACGGACGAATTGGGACCGGACCTAGTTCGGATAATCAAATATCCGAATAATTGGTTTTGTTCCAATGAAAGGTTATTATTATCTTTTAGGAAAATCTACGAAGACAGTTGAGGCTCATTGTGTTGAAGGAAAAAACGTAAACCAATTCACAATGTACAAGTTAAAGAAACAATTTAATGACATAATCCGTATTAATGTATAAATGAGTAAAGCGAAAGTGTCTGTCTATTTGCCACGGAACCGATCATGATGAAATATGGCAAGGAAATAGTTTAGATGTTCAGGATGAACATAGGCTAATTTTTATTTTACAAATTGGTGAAAAGAAGTATAGAAAATTATTTTGACCATTAATGTCGATGAAATCGGGAAAAAACGAGGTATATTTGCTTACGCCGTCTAAACGTTAGAGAAAGGTGACAACGATAAATGGCAATATTGTTTACCTAAAAGAGTTCTATAAAAAGTCCACAAAAGTATACGTCTATCTACAACGGTTTACCTACTTTATCGAAAAAAACATTATTATAAAAAAGTGTGTTAAAATATTTCAACTTAAGAGAATAATTTATGTAGGAAAAAATCAATCATCATCAAGTTGAATAGTTTTCTTGATTTAACAAAGAAAAACATATTTAAATCGTAAAATTTGGATGAATGGTTCAGGTTTTAGAAGCAGTTTAATGGAATGGTGCAACCGCACAGCCGCCATTGTGTCTTGCCTCAGAAGTCAAAAATTCGGTTCATGAGACTTCCGGTGAGGGGGTTCGTTGGTCAAACAAGAAAAAACATCCTGAGCTACGCCGGGTAATCAGATTGTTCACTTATAGTTATCTAAGAACAATAAAAATACAAAAAAAAAGAAGAATTTCAGCCATCGATCCGGATATTTGGCAATTGAGATATTTGGCGATCCGAATGATTGTAGTTCTACTGTATTCCCTGAAACATTTCTAGACGAAACTAAAAATATGGCATAGGATGGCAGTCCATGAATGATTTTCTTCCCTTTATAATGGGATATAATAGTTATATACTTCCTCTGAAATATAATTATTTTTGTCAAGAAAAATTAAACCTCAATTTTGGAAGTCACAGTGACGTATTCGTTATATTACGTCATAAATACAAGTATTATAATCATGGCGAATCAGTGGTGTCATGACGAATTTAACAGTACCGGAACGCTCAATTTCCCATGCTCCTCAACAACATAAAATTGATGTGCTAATTTGTATATTTTAATGCCTTCCGAAATTGATTTTCAGCGTACGAACACCATTTCCGTAAACTAAATAAAGATAAATTTATATTTAGGTCAGTCGTTTTTTACCCTAATACTTTTTTTGAATTGTAAATATTCATTACAAAATATATTTAAAATAGCTCTCTTGACTATCAAAATTAAATTATAATAAGTGTCTGTGTTTAAATAATATAGTAATCCTTAAAACTGACACATATTTTTGTGCTTGTAGTTATGAGAAAACGTGACGTACAAATTTCAATATATTGTAGAGGACATTCCGAAATCAAATGTTTTTCAAAGGAAAACAATCTCACTCCTCTCACGCATAGCCCTGGTCTCTTGAGGTATTCAAGTGAAATTGGCTTCTCAAATTCTTCTTCTTTTAACGTCGCTTGAAATAAACTCTTATGTAAATACATAAGTAAAAAAGAAACGTATTCCAAAAACCAGTACCGGAACTGCTTTCCAACTCGTTCCGACACCATGACACCACTGAATAATATAATTGTTTTTGTGCCATATTTCATTACATTGTTGGTCAATTCTCGTAGTAATTATTGTATAATCCGAAAGAACTTTTATTATTTCTGGGAGTTGTATGTCACGGTTCGGTGTTGATAGTGTACACATTATTGTATAAAAAAGATGTAGTCATATTAACCAATTTTTTGTTATTTGCTCATTCATGAGGTCACGCGGCCGAAAATACCTTAAGAATTAATAAATAACAACAACCAGAAATGGATTGTGTCACTAAATTTTCTTTGTACTATAATATTCAATTACGAACTGGACAATTTTTACTTGTATACTAATACACTTATTTGTAAAATAGATGTAAATGAAAAATGCTTATATTAATTTTCTAATTTCAAAGTTTCGAAACTGCTGAAGTTCTTATTAGACAAATACCTTTTTTGAATAAAGAAATTTCTTCAGACTTCCCTTCATCATGTACAAAGACGGGAATTCACGATTTCTTTTTCGAATTAGTATGAAGTTAAATGAGTCTATTAGCATAAAATACCAGTATTTCTTGTGCATTCTATTTTTATTGATTATCTAATATATCCATATGATCTTGTCGTAAGTAACTTGGTATTAATCGAAACTTCTTGCGAAACGCACCTATAAGAACACCAGATAAAAGAGCTCTCGACCTCTTATTCACATAAGTTCAACCACATAAAGCAAACAACTTCATTGAATTGATTGGTTTAGTTTATTGAATGGGGTTGATGCATTGAATTCTCATAAATTAATACACTGCGTGATTTACGTCTCGTATTACAAGTCACGCAAATAATATCCGTCCGTTGAATCGACAGTCATCAATTCAACGCAGTCAAAAAGGATAAAGGAGAGTAAATGTTGATTTTCTAGAACTTATGCAGCAGAATTTATAGAAAAAAAAATATACAGCTGTTTTTCCGGCATATTATATGTTGTTTTCATTAAAAGCAAGAAGAAAAAAAATTGCGATGGCCGGGAATCGAACCCGGATCAACTGCTTGGAAGGCAACTATGCTGACCATTACACCACCATCGCTTGTTGATAACGAGCAATTGTTTGTAAGGAATTAAGTTACAAAACTATTGATTGAAATAATTAAATACTCGTTTATTCAAAGTAGACCAGCATAATGTTGTATGACTGGTGTCATATTTAGCAGAGGAAAAATATTGTTGTATATTTTTTCGTTTCAACAAACTACATTCATAAAAGGAACCAGTACTTCTTCCAGAAGCGATTTAAGATACATAAAATACATAAATAACTTGTGTAAATATAGTATACACATATAAACTATATTTTTTATTTATAATTGTATAATATCCATAGTTTACAAAATTGAACCTTTATTATTCTTAATAATTCTAGCGTGTTTAGGGGTCGTCATCCCCTAAACAAGACTGTTTAGATTGAAAATCACTTATCACCTCTTTGTTGGAATACGCATGTCTGTACAGAAACTCAGTAAATTAGTTGTAGAATAATTCGCTTTCTGTCCCACTCAACGAAAAAAGTTGTTTGAAATATTCGACATCTGAGAATTATTGCGAGAGAAATGATATAAGAGGAAAAGTCGTTCATGGTGGATGCTTTATTGTTTTCCGTTTTGTGCAGAGCCAGATCCAAGGAGACTATACACAGGAGATGGCACTCATGGAGAGGGGGTATGTACGAAAAGCGTCGTCAGCTCACGCTGCATCGTGAATCTTCAGCACCATCTCACGCTGGTTATTGTAACTACTTCAATGTCAGTTCCCGCTTCGAGTGATGCTCAGCTGGTCGTCGTCAAGTAATAACAAATTATAACAATAAACAACATGACAAATGAACATGATATAAACAGAAATATGAACACAAAATATGTTTACAATAAAGCAGAAACACAAACATGTTATAATATCGTATAGTAACGGTTCAGTATATATAATATAGTATTAGTACGAGTTAAAAACGATTTCAAACGTTTATATTTAAAAGCATATGACCCTCTCCTATCGAGATAAATGAATTTGAAGTGTATAGTCTTTGTTCCTGTGTATAGTCTCCTTGGCCAGAACGTCCTATGCCGACTTTTCTATCTAAATATTTTGTTTTCGTCTCCCATTATACCGTTGATAATGAAGCTTCCTTTTTGTTATCCGCACTGAACGCAATCAAAAATAGTTCACATATGATGAAGGCACTTAACTTCAAAGATTTGAATTGTCCCATTTGCTAATACAAATCCAAACAGAAAAAAATGAATAAGTTGAATTGTTTTCGTCGCTTAAAACTTTGTTAAGAAATGGGAGGGATATTTTAACTAATAAAATAACATTTTTAGCCAACTCAAAGAGTATAAATTATACTCTCGACCCGTTAAGCTCAACATGTACATATTTTATGATATATGGGATGATGTGAGCTCATTGACAGTGACCCAACACAAGCTTGCGTTGAGAGAGTAATTGATGGCAGACCGCAAACTGTCGAAATACATACATACTAAATTGCATAAATTATTAATCTGTTGCATATAAATAATATTTTGAATACTTTTTGATCGAGAGCAGCGGTTCCAATAGGTGTTCCGATGAACCCTAGTGTTCTGTGGAGGGGTTTTCAGAGTTCAACCTAATTTTAAGGCTATTTCATTAAGACAGTGACAAAATTTCTTTCTTGTATTAAAAAGTTTGAAAATAACTATTGTTTCCTTTTAAGTCCAACATAGTATCAAGTCATAAGTTTAATAGTAACGCCTAAATAAAATAATGTTTTGTATGTTTACATTTCCTTATTAACTTTATTTATAGTAGTTAGAGTTTTACTTTAAGGAGGTCAATGGTTGTTTGAGTTTCATAGCCGAGAAAATTCGGTAACCGCTGACCTAGATAATTTTTTGCAAGATTGAAGATACTATCCGGAGCACCTCGTCACTTTTAGGATACTATTACAGTTATCTTCTCTCTTTCTTTAGAAATGTTCCACTTTATTCAGCACGATCTCCCCGTGGCTGAATCTTCACTACATCTCCATACCCAGAAGCCACTTCGCAGTCTCTCCGATAAATCTGTCGCCGATGTTAATCGCGCTCCACTCGCTCCGACTGCTTATCGCCGTCGCTTTATGGCATCACGGCCTCCTATCACAACTCGTAAACTCGGACAATAGCCGCAACGCCACTAACAGCGACGAGAGCGAAACCGACTGTCACACGAGATACTCGACTTTTCTGATTGATCGACCTCTCGAGGACGACGACGTGTCAAACGCGATGAGGAAATAAGTGTTGCACAAGGTGGTATGCCTGTCTCTTATACACATCTAGATGTGTATAAGAGACAGGCTTCCTACTGACAGAATACTAACNTGTTTTAAATAATGAACCAAATCACAGGACGAATAGTCATTACCACTTCAAGGATGGTGTAATTTTTTTATATAATTCCCAGCTTTAGACGGTTAAAGTGAAATGTTTATCGTTCCTTAGAAAAGGGAGGGGAGACTGCCCCCCCCTAATAGTCACGACTGGTAGTATGTTTGCGTCAACGAGACCGACTAAAAACTATATTGCATTTTTTCACGAAAAAGTTTTGTCTTGGATTGTGTATTAAAATGTTGTCCTTTACCATACCAAATTTGAAAGAATATTCTTGCGGAAGAGTTTTCGTAGGAACAAGTACATTCAAATTACTAAGCAGGGAATCCGGGAGACATCAATAAAAAGTTTATCCAAGCTATCACAATTTATTTATTAACAATACTTGGTAAGGTTTTTGCTTTTTTGAACTCATCATTTCTGTAACGACCAAAGCGCAAAAACCTTACTAAGTATTGTTAATAATGGGGAAAAATGGCCGAAAATCAGAAAAATAGAATGACAATTTAGCAAAGAATTCAAAGATGCAAAAACTAGAACGTTTTATCATGCGCTAAGAAAGTTATACACTCATTTATAAACCACGTTCGGGAAACAATTATATTTACGCACAAACTCCTTACTGACTACGTACAAACGCCTTAAACACTACTTCGGTTGGGGTATGAATTAATGCGTGCGAAATTCATTCGATACGCAAAATCATGTAATATTTGAATTCATTATTTTATTAATTTGTATATTTTTTGTTATCGATTCCGAAAGAGAAACCGAAATTCAAGGAACAGCATTGACTTACATTTCATCACTACAAAAAAGTCGTAATATAATCTAAATTATGTATAAATCATTAATAATTAATATGGAAACTACTATTTCATATTGTAAATAATAAGAAATAATTTTCCCATAATATAAATTAAGAGGATAAAAATTGAAATACTAGTAGTTAATGTTGACAAGGAAAAAAAATTAGCTTAATTTTGAGACAAATCATCATAAACGCTCAGCAGATGATGGATAAAATCAGTTAAATTTATGCTATATATTGTTTCACTCATACTTAGGAGGGACTTAGTTTCTTCCTATAAAAATTAAAGATCAGGTATCTTAACAGAACAGTGACTTTCTTATATTTTACGTGACTGTCCTGTGATAGAACAGAGAGAAAATAACTTACTTTGCTGATTGGTTGTTGTTTTTTCAATACTTATCCTAGCATCAGTGTATTTTATTTGTATATTCTAATTATTAATTATGAAAACTTAATTACTTCAAACATAATGAAATAAATGGTGATTTCCCTACAAACACACTGATTTCCCAAAGCTTACTGCCAAATGGTTGCTGACTTGCCGTTTCATATCCCGTTTGTATCATACAGTTTAAGGGTTAATTGACACAAGTCATTGACACAAGACTTGTATTCTAATTTTGATCTATAGACAAATGAATATCTATATCACTAAAAGTGGCAATAAATGAAAGCAGAATAGACAATTTTGGGTATCATTCATATCAATTATTATTATGTCATTGTCATTTAAATCATTTATATCAGATTAATTAGAAAATACTGAATCCTTACTCTTTTTTGTTTTTAATTTAGTTACAAAATTTTTAGAGAATGATCTAAAACACTTCAATGAGATATTGCAAGTAAAACAAAAGGTAAAGAGAAAACTATACGGTACTCGCGAAACCGAAACCGCTGCTTACAAACGTACATTTTCTTATCCTCGATTGGTGAATCGGGCAATAATTAAGGGCACATCTTAGGTCCCTGATTAGTTAATTTGACTTAAAAAGTAAGACTAATAAAAAATATTTTTAAAAACAATTGAGAAAGGTAACCAAAATAAGATATTAAATTTTGACATTCTACCGATGGAGCAGACAAACAAAGAGGTTTCCCCTTTCGTCTTCTATTTATTTTCAATCAAACAAATTTCAAGCAGAACAAGGAATATAAAAAATGTGTTTCTTATTTTAAATTTCAAATGTATTCCTTTCTTTTTTCCCCAATTTTATATAATAAATTGTTTAAAATGTAAATCTACCGCCCACCTATTAATACAGCCGGAGAAAAGAAGGCTACCAAATATTATTTTATTATTGAGAAGATTACAATTACATTTATCCATATCTTCCTGTTGCTAATCATTAATAAAGCCTTGACACTTTCACACGTTGTCCCTCTAGAATTAACTTCGATGTCGTCTTTCATTAAGCATTGCTACAGGATATGAGTTTCGATTACCGACTACACTTTTTTCTGAAATAAAAATAAAATTTGTATTGTCGAAAAACAAGTTACAAACTGCGCATGAACATGTTGAGAACAATGAACTAATTTACTCACCCTGAAGTAAGTAAGAGACCATCCCATCCATTCCGATGAAGGGTTCTAATCAAGGAAGTGGCGCATTGAAAATTGCAGCACACTACTAAGAAAGAATAGAAGAAAGCTAACTACGAGTTATAATATCAACAAAATACCAAAAAATTTATATTTAATTGAACGCAAAAATATAATAGTTCAAAGTACGTATTGCAATTGAGTAATATATTATTTGAAATATATTGTTTATAAATCGTAACTATTAAAATAACTCTTAATACGAGATTTATTATTACAATACAGCGCCGCCCCAAGACAATATCCTAGAGAGCCTATATATAAAGTCCGTCTCTAGTGGAAGAAAGGAAAACCGAAGGTTATACCGGGCAGGATGGGACTTATTCATTTCACGATTCATTTAACTCCTATATTTTGTTTACTCTCATTTCGAATGAATATCTAACCCGATGAGCGGAACAAACTGCATGTAAATGCTGTAAGTATAATATATTTATTGTGAATTCGACCGCACGATCTACTGAATCTGTTCTCTGGTAAGGGTCGTGAGGTAAATGGCTAAACTTCTGGCTCACGATTATACTTGCCTCCAACCGGGCGCCAAATTCCCCATTAAAAACATCCTCATTGCAATAGGAAGGTAGCAGCAAAAATTGGAGGTATTGTGAACACGGACGAAATATACAGGCAAAAAGTTCATGAGATCGTATTGTGACAGCTATAAACTTCAAACTGCGATTGTTTAACGATACTGAGTTACCACTCGTTTTAGTCTTTGTTTTAATTACTTTTTAACGCAAGTGACACTTCACTTAAAATATGAGCAACGGATATTACTCCAGCTCTTCATTACTGTAAACTACTAGTGGCAACGCGTCTTTACAAGAACACTATCTCCAGTTCAAATAAGGAAAGAGACTTGTTTCGGTATTTTCATGATCATCATTAACACGGTATATCATAACGTGTTCTCCAGTTCCACTTCAAAAATTGCGTACTTAATATTTTTGTGCATCTTACGTTTAATCTCAAAATTGTAAGGTACATCTCAAAGTGCATTACGCTATTTCATATTTTCATTGATTACTCACTCGTTTTGAACACTGAACTAAATCAATTCTTATGTGATATGTAATCTATTTGACGAAAAACAAATTGTAAACAATATTATTTAACTGGATACTGTTAATATGTGTTCAGTAAATAATTATCTATCTTATTTTTTGAGGAATCGACAACAAAAAAATCATGTAACGACTCTTTAGGATATAAAACACAAAAGTATAATTGAAATAAATGTTATTAATAGTAATTTTAATAGTGTGCTGTCATTTATGTCCACTTAATTAAGACTAGATTCATTGTTTTGATCTGATTAATGTTTCTAATACCCAAAAATAGGACAAACTCGTAGAGAATTTTCCATAGAATAAACAGTGTTACCATTGTGTCATAACGTTGATCTATGGCGGGGGTGGGGGAAGGCTTAAGGGGGGGTTATAGATCTCCCCTTTGAAACATCACTATGAACAGATAATATTGAAATTGATAAAATGTATCATGTAATATGTATTTGCCCTTTTTAATAATTAATAAATTTGGTCACTTTAATGAATTGTTAAATATCTACTTGATGAATTGATGTATTATATTAACATACAAATTCGCTATAATGTTTATAATAATATTTACAATAAAAACAATATTTATAAAATCCCCTCCCCCCATTGATTACGGTCCAGATCCGCCAAAGCGTATGAATGTTCTTGAACTCATACTCATGGTGACCATTTCTCACCAACAAACTAAACTTCCCGTGTTGCGTGAGTTACATTACTTTATGGTGGGCGGAAGCGAGCGAATCCATATTTCCGGGTGGAAATCAGAACGACTCCAGATTGCGTAGGATTCGGTCTCGTGGATTTGATTAGTTCGTCGACTCGCCGCGGGAGACGCGTGAGTCGACTCAGTTGCCGTCGCCGTAACGGAGGGTTATCGTATTGTCGGCGGGAATTGTAATATTGATAGCGCTGGAATTAATGAAGTGGGATTAGTAAGATGCTGTGGCGGAGTTGACGGCATGAGGAAGTGAAGATGGTACGGTAGAGACGAGTAATTTTCTTATCTGGTGATTAAATGTAGCGACATAACCTGGTTACGCAGGCGACGAGGGTTGTGGAAACGGTGCGAGGAGTGTCTGTTTCAGACGATAAGGAGCGGAGGCTCGAGGACATCTGATATTACGGGGTTTGGAGTGCGAGCTGTTGTGATTTTCGTCTCGGGTGAACGAACTTCACGCTGGAGGTTGAAGTTCATATTGGTGTTGATATGTAGCATAAAGGAGTAATGGGCTGTCACTTATGAGTTTATCTCCAGATTGCAATTACAGGTTACGTATACACTATGCTACATAAGGGTTATCCATAGTTATTCCGTGTATTGGTTTATCAACTTTAACTTAACCAGAAAATTTTAAACAACAATACAATTGTCGATTTGCATTCCAGCAGAGGTAAACAAAGTTACGTGTGCGCAGGACTGGTGCACTTATATCTCATACTTACACTAAAAACGTGCATACTAAAGAACTGACTAGTGCTCATAATATTTACATATGGAAATTTTTTAGAAAATTATATGTTGAGCACTCTATTTGTACGTCTAGGCATTTTGTATAACCCATTTTTAATCTATTTTTTATAGATTTTTGATTCTATCTAAATTTTTTGGAATACGTTTTTAGTTCAGAATGAGATAATATTCCATTTTTGTTAACTTTTTCTTTACAATAGTCGCAATTCTCATACAATACTCATTTGATAGAAAGAAATGACGGCAATACGAGGAAGTTAATAGGAAGTATTTACTACATTTCGAGTCGTTTCCCCTCATACATATTTGTCTTGGAATAAATTTATGCAATACTAATGAGATACCCCTTCCTTATCACATTATTAAGAATGCTTACTTCAACCCAAGAAATTCTTGGAACTGAAGTGCAAGTTTGAGTAATAATTGTTGATTTGTGAGAGTGATGTTGTTTGTTAATTCTGTGTTGATGTCTTCAAACTTGGATGTCTTCAAACAACTCATTTAAACAAAAAATGTTGCTTTTGGTATTGCGTACATTGAAAGTGACTATTTTTATGACACAATGGTAACACTTTGTTCTATGGAAAATTTTCTACGAGTTTGTCCTATTTTGGGCTATTAGAAACATTAATCAGATCAAAACAATGAATCTAGTCTTAATTAAGTGGACATAAATGACAGCACTCTATTAAAATTACTATTAATAACACTTACTTCAATTATACTTTTGTATTTTATATCCTAAGGAGTCCTTACATGATTGTTTTGTGTTGTCGGTTCCTCATAAAATGAGATAGATAATTATTTACTGAACACAAATTAACAGTATCCAGTTAAATCACTGCAACAAAAAGGATTACCGTGCACTTACCATTTTTCAAAATGTTATATTGCTTCCTGTATTTCTTCCTACATTTTCGGTTTCAGTTCTTGACAAATAATTCTTGTGAAAATATCACTGCATAATTTGTCTTATTTACTTAATTAATTTTCAGTGCATTTTCTCCTGCATTGTATGTTACGTCAGAAACTCATGCACTCTGTCATTTTATTCCTAATGCCATGTCGCTCATAGAAGCGTTTTATAGAAGTATTCCTTCGTCATATATCATTTAAATAACATGAGCATGACATTTCAAAGCAAAGAACACACTGGGACCCCATTTTCTTTTATCATGACAGTTTTTCTAAAACAGAGAAATCTCACGTTTCTAACCAATTACACAAGCAGTATTGGCCTGAGTAACTGGCTCACTAACTTATTCATGTGCATAAGAAAATAAGTCATCAAGAGTTTGGCATTTGAAATTTTAAAGGAATATTGCATTTGTATTGAAGAGTACATACATTTCTTGAAATTGCAATTAGAAGGGACGAATAAGAGTGAAATTTTAGTTTTTTAGTTTTTTCTCATTGTGCCATATATTTTACAGGAACTCAACCTGGAATTGCACGTGTGTTTTTGTGACGTTACACTCTAACTCTTGTTTATACTTTACAATAATGGAAAATTACAAGTCAAAGATGTTAGCTTCACGTGGAGCCCTTCACACGCGCCACTCAAATGCTTGCTTGGTTCTCCCGAGGCAACCCACGACTGCGGCAGCGGCGGCGCCGGCCTCTTGTAAAACTATATCTCTTGTCAAATCTAAACTATTGGTCCAAAGTTTACGATTTGTAGACATTTTTCATCTTACTTAAAATCACAAAGCATAGAATGCTTTTAATTTATTGAGGATTTTTTATTACCTACTTGCAGTTGAAGTATTGTAGCACGTTTGTTTTTACCATTTTTTTTACGTTCATTTACGTTAACTTTTGTAGATAGACAGAGGCTGTCACGGACTTTTTTGTAGAACTCTTCTAGGCAAATTATATTGCCGTTCATAATTGTCACCTACCTCGAACTATTTAGACAGCGTAAGCGAATATACATGTTTTCACCCGACTTGATAGCGTAGTATCATTATTGACTACTACCTCTGAAGTACACTTATGTTAGAACCACGTTAGATTCACGTTTTCGTTTTTTTTGTGCGTCCACACGTTTGCACCCAACGCTTCTTTCACCATCTGACCATGCCGAAACCAGGGTGCACGCGGATTACCGAAGTTACCTCAAACTGTTGAGACGAAAGAGACCACGTGGTGGTGTGTTTACTTTTGCCGAGCGGGTTCTGTATTCCGACCGCCGTGAGTTGTGGCGCCGATTCAATTTTTTTAAAGTATTGTCGCTGTGTTTTAATATGGAAGGTAACGACTATGCGGTGGCGTGTGCATCGCGGGTTATTATGTTGATTTGAGGTTAACCTTGTAATGCGTAGGTACTGTGTTTGCATTTCACCAAGACGAACAACCTCGTTAGGCACTCATCTTTATTTTAATTATTTATTTATGTTATTGTCAAGCGACCAAAATATAACACTACATTTGATTTCCACATAGAACAAGGGGGATTAGTTTCAAGTTTTTCACAAACGTTATATTCGCTTCGGTGAAAGATGTTAGACACGCCGGACATTCCAATCAGTATCTGACCTGCAACGTTCGATCGTTAATATAACGTGAATCTAACGTAAGTGTTCTGCAGTGGTACTTGTGATACCTAAGGTAACAAGATACATACTAAAATCTGGCAAGAGAACGAATCTATGAATTTAAAAAGAATCACATAAATGGAAAAAGTAGTTCTTGAATTTTAAGGGGTTTGAATTTTAATATTCACATGAAAGTGACTTTGTTTTTGAGTATGTATAGATTTGTTTTAACTCTCAACTTCTAAGTACCTACTCGTGGAAGAGTGTTTACAACACCAACAGCCAGGTGAATTTTGCGACGAACCGGGACTCGAACCCGGGACTTTCTGCTCTGGCAGCTGGTGTGCTATCCACTGCACCACCCCCGTCGACTCCCAAGACCGTGCGCAAGTTCCACCTGACCTGATCCGGTGAACCAGGAGATAAGTGACCATAGGCGACTCCAATGCTGAAGTCCGGTTTTCGCGTACCTACGCGTCGGATGCATATTTTAACGCTCAACTTCCAAACTTCTTTCGGAAGTTGAGAGTTTAAAAAAAAGCATCTGACGCGGGCATGTGACCCAGGTTCACCGGATCACGCCAGGCGAATCTAGCGTACGGACTTAGGAGCCGAGGCGTGTGATGCAGTGGATAGCACACCAGCGGCCAGAGCAGGACCCGGGTTCGAGTCCTGGTCCGTCGCAAGTTTGACCTGGTTGTTGACGTTGCATCTATAGATTTGTCTTCTATATTTTCTGTTCTTTCGAGGTCATTCCATCTAGAATATTGGTCAAGACTAAAAATAAATATATTTCTTAACACAAATCAGCTAGTTTTTTCTCCTATTTTTTACCCCTCATTCCATAGATGGGTACTCCCTATATCAAATTGTTTGACATTTATTTCCTTTAATTTTAATTTAATATATTTTCTTCATTTTCATAGAGCAAAATCTCCTCAATTCTCTCAATTTATAGTGTCGCTGTTTATTGTACCTATGATAAAAAACATTAACTTTTGAAAACTGTTTAATTTTTGAATGTATTCTTAGTATTATAACCCTATGATGTGTAATGTGAAAAATGTAATGAAATTTAATTTTTTGAAATGAATATCAATTTTTTAAAATGAAGATTTCTTTTTCCTCCACAATCTTAATAGTTAGTTAATTCAAGCTGTCATTGAACACAGTACCGCATAACAAGCGTGACAGATGGATTGCATATGTATCAGGCGTAATTCACGATTTCAGTGAATAACCCATTTTGCATACATTTGTGAAATTCAATTACACATGAACACATATTTTCTGTTGTCCTGTCCCTCGTATATGTTATTTTGAGTTGAATCAGAATACGACTGTGTCACATATGAGTCATCTGAATTCTCTGTCATGAAGTATTATATACTCGTAATTTTCTTGCTTTGCGTAGATACTGTACTACCATATGTCCTAATATGGAGATTATTTTCGCTTTATGAAATCAGAATGTTTGGAGAAAATGTTTTTATAAAATACTTCGGCGAAACATCAAATGAATGTCAATTTCATGGTACAATAACAATAGTTTATATTCGCACGTAGATAATTTTTGCATTTGCTCTCACTTAATTGAACATATGGAAGATCTGAAATGTAATAAATTACAAATGAATGAATGATTTAAAATTTAGTAAAAATATTACAAGTCATAAAAAACGTATCTAATTTTTTCTTCAATTTCAAGCACCAAATTATGTTAAATTTTAAAAAATGTCACACTTTTGATAATTATATTTATTCTGAACTTTAGAAATCTATAATAGTAATGTAATAGTAAAGTAGTCATAAGTGAAACTCCAAGAATTTTATTCACATTCCCTGAGAATGATTGCGTTTTCATGTTTATTTACAATAATCCTTTAACCTATATAAATATGAATTAATAAAAAATAATTAATTGGTACAAAATATGGAATATTGCGGTCAACCATTGAAGTGGTCGGATTCTAGTCTTATATAGACATGAGGGCTAATGAATGTGTTGTCCGATGTAAATGATGCATCACACTTCGACACTGATTTATGACTTTCTCCAATTGTGGTGAGAGGGAAATGTAAATTAATATTGATTTCTACTAAGTTATGCACAAAAATTAAGCTACGAAACGTTAAAAATATTTTACATCTTTCCATATTATTTGTTGACATTTCTCCATTCAAAGTAGAAAGTCGAGATCACTGAAATAAGTAATTATATACAAGATTCAAGTTGAAAGTGTGCAATGACAATAATTTACGATAAAAATAATTTATAATTGGTATTGCGATGATATGGCGTAATCTGCTGTCAAAATTTATTTTTCCTTGAGTGGAAATTCGTATCAATTCATGTCATTGAGCAAATGACTATTAGTATGTAGGTACTGGAGTGAAATCATTTGAGCCAAGAAATCAAGTACTTTTAATTCAAAAATTTTAATTAAACAAAAATATCTCCTCTCTCGTTCGATTAATGTTATATTGCCACCTTGAACGGCATAACTGCGCAGCGCGTCTGGAAGCCAGCACAAGAGTGCGGAAACTCAAGCGCCTCGCATCCGGAGCACGGTCGATAGCCGCTGGTAATTAGATTAATCTCGACCGGAGAGGTTTTGCTGCTCGGCGCCGCGTGCTTGCCTCTCTTCCCGTGCTCCACCGCTCCCAATATCACTCCCCGCTCACACCGTATTCCCCGTATTTTCCACCAGTGCTTTCCCCCCGTCCCCCGACCCGGTTCTCCCATCCACCGTTCATCCTTGCCCTCCTGGAATCCCCTACGGGATGGTATGCTCTCGGCGACTTGTCTCTGCAGCACGAGCATCCACTTGGTTCCTAAGACGCATCCCTGCGGTACTCCCTCGTGAGTGTTTCCGTACGCTGGAAAATGTTGAGGATGTACTTCTTCGTTTATATTTTCTTGCATTGAATAACAAGTGCATTAAGACATAATATCATTGGCACACAATAATATGTTTATTTTTTCCATTTAGAAATTGAATAATGCTCAGAAACAATTAATTTTCAATAATATTTTCCATTCTTCAACAAGATCAGATTCCGTCTCAGAATGTTATACATATTGGAAGTTCAGTGGAATAATAGTATAAAAAATTAATATATTTATGAAAACAAAGTAAAAAATTATATTGTAAATTTAATACCCCAATAATTATTATTCCTTCATTCCATTCTGCCGTTAATGCCGTATGTTATTGTTTTTTCAGTGAAGTTTATGAGTGAATTTCAATTTAAAACTTGTTTAAAAGTAAAAAATTAATGGCTTTCATACAATAAGTATAGAATTGTATAAAATAATTATTAATGCTTGATAAAATGTTCAATACTTAAAAGCCAACATGCTGTTTTATTATTCACGTATTTAAAATAAATATGATACGTCATGTAAACGAAATATATATAAACAAATCATAACCGAATGTACTCGATGATTTAATGAATTTCAAAATTCATTAAAATCTATTTCAAATATCCCCTCACACTTCCCTCTTGATTTTCTTATGTGAAATTTTTGATTTTGTTACTGAAAAACATAGGACATTTACTCACGTGGGCAAACTACAGTAAAATCCTGTTAAGATGTTTCGCATATAATACGTCTTCCTATTTATAGCGTTACACTTCGTCGATATTTAAAAACATTTGTATTAGGTTCATATGTTAAAACTTACATTTAAATCTTTTAATTTACTTTCCCATTTGAACAATACAATTCAATCTCATCTAATCCTTAAACATTTACAGTTTAACCCTTACATCACACGTAACGTTGCCTTTGAATGCACTATTTTTGAACGCATAAGGGACGCCTAATTTTTCGAAAATATAAGCCTAAAAAAGGCCTCATATTCCTGCTTAACATTAAAATACATTGTTATTGTTCCTAGTATTGTATATTGCAGTTAATTTCAAATATGTGGCTTTCTGTCAGCTTTCAAAATTCAGGATATTTTCAGCTTCATTGGTTATTTTAAAGAGTTAACATAGAATCTCTTCGATATGTATCGTTGAAAAAGGAATGCGTAGTTTTTAAATGAGAAATGAAATATCATTAAAGTGTATGATAGTCGTGGTTTATCGAATACGAATAAAAGTATTGCCTTGTTGCTAAATATCTCAATAACGTTGAAATCAATAACTAAAAATCTTTCAATAATTAGGACATCAGCCGTGATGTTAAAAGAAAAAAAAATGTCCATGAATCATATATTTTCTAATTCGAATTATGTTTCATGGATGTCACTGCTTGTAACGTTTCCGGTGTGAGAAACGTCTTAACCGCTTTTTACTGTATTTCCCGTAAAACAAATCGTAGCTCAACTCGCGAGAGATAGATCGCTTTACCTAAACACTCAGTGCAGAAAATGCGCGACTGCGATGGGAAAACTAATCCAGAAATATGTGCTCGTAACTGCCCTCTCTGCCACTTGTCACACCCACAATTCTCTATGGCTCTCTTGCTCAGCTTTGCCACTCAGGGTTCGAACCCACGTCGCTACGGCGTCGGCAATTCTCACCCAACACGTGATTCCAGTGAAATATTCCTATCCCTGCGCTACGTAAAACCATCCCTATTCACCATTTATTTGCGTTAAAACCCCTACGCGATAAAATACCTAGAATTTGTATCGCATGTTTTATTCCCTTTCTTGCGATAACGCTCGCTTCTTTTTCCTAATTTTCTTTCCCTCAGCACAGCCATTACATCTTAGACATTATCTTAAAAAAGAGATGTGTCAAGATATTCTTCAAACTAAATTGACTTCTTAGAAATGAAGTTGCCATTCTAAGAAAGTTTCCAGGTGGAACATAAAAGTATTCGGAATCTGGAAATATAGTTCCGAGAACTACCAATGAAGGTGCATAAAATTAGTTATTTTCAAGCTTATAAACGTAAAAAGTTCTATAAAGTAGAGCAATGAAAGAACATAGCTATACCGCAATAAACACGAAGTGTATCTGGAAAGGATAAAAGTTGAATTTCTGAACAGAAGTGAACTTTTCTAAGAGCTCTCAGTATTTTTACCGTGCTACTAAAAAAAACGCAAGTGAATAAAATATTATGGAGAATTATTTTATATGATTCATTGACATTTTGTTGACTGAAACATTCTTGCGTTGAAACGTGATTTGAAACGTGAGATCGCGAATACAGACTTATATAAAAATAAATGAATCAATAAAAAAAAACGGACGTTAATGACAGTGCAGACTGATATCCCACGGTTCAGGTCGATAACACACGTATTTCACACATCCTACGTATATTTCTAGGATCTTAAAGTACCTGGGGGAAATTGTGACCTGCGCCCGTGGAGTATGCTGTAGAATGTGACCGTGTGAAAACCCAGCCCCTCTTAATAGAAAACAGATATCAGCATCGACATAAACTATTTTTTTTAAAATCATAATACCACTGACATTCGAAAATAAAAACTTCATCTCCTGTTCCTTCTCTTCTCTGAAATATGCCACCTTATCATGTCCAGTACCCGGAAGTACTCTGAATCCTAAACCCAAGGAATAAAGAGCCCCGTTCAAATAATTAATTTTGTACTCACGCTCTCTTCTTAGTAACGTAGGCGGTTAACGTGCTTTTAGGATTACGTAAAGGTTGTGTACTCTATCCTAAAATTGTGTTTGATTGGTTTCTATTTATATTTATTTTCAGTTTTTAACAATTTATTACTAACAAACAACAATTGAAAAATATATTTTCTGATAGCTTCACTAGTTCTGTACGTTGAACGTCATACAAATTACAATTTTATGTATCACTATTATGCTAACTTATTCTATTAGACGTTTTTACTTTTTAATACGAGTAAGTTACAAAAATAAGACATCCGTCAGGGAGAATAACACATATCACAGCTCCAAACTTTTCATTATTAACTTATTAAACAGTTCTGTAAAAGAATTAAACTATCTCTATTTTGCAGTTGCTTTACAAAATAAACTAAACTTCTAAGCGGTTTATTTCTCGATATTTAAGATTTACCTCTCCCAAAAATTTATTCGGATAATTGACTTCACTTAAATGGAAATTAACATAAACATGCATCGTATTCTAAATGCAATGTACATACCTTAAAGATATATCCTGCTTTAAAAGTCAATCATTCAAAATTACTTCCGAAGAAAGGTAATACTGTGAAGTTATCGAACAATTTTTTTCGGAATTCATTTAGAAGTTTCAGGAAAACGGGAGCTGAGTTTCCCTGCATCGGAGGTAGTCTAACCTTTTCATTACATCTTGACCAGTTTCTTCCCATCGGGATGCGGGCCACGTCGGCTTCCAACAAAAACTCAAAACTTCATTAGACTGGAAGTCATTGTGAGGGTGGAGCGTGGATGGGGTCGTGGACTTCGTGTCTCTTGAACGATGACGTCACACGCGGAGTTAAACTACGTAAGCAAGAGTTAAAGCTTTGCAATGGGTGAGAAGCATGCGGACGCATCAACGCGGATGCTCGTCCTTCCGTTTCTTCCTCTTCTTCGTCTGTTTTGCCCCCATACACCATCAACGTGTTCTCTTTTAGATTTTTTTTCGTGCTCAATCCGTTTAGACATTTAAACGTTAGTTTCTATTTTTTCTCAATATCTTCGTTTTCCATTTAATCCTTGCTATTTTTTCAAAATGTCTCATTGTAGAATCACTTCCTTTTCCGGCTCTTACCTTTCATTTTATTCTTTTACCTTCAACATCTCACATTGTTTTCACCTTATACTCTGAAAAATTCATTTCGTTCCACCCCTCACATTTAGAAGGAAAAAACTTAATTTAGTAGAGTTTGTTAATCCAATTTTCCGCGACGTTTTCAGGTAATTTTTAGGAACTTCACCCTCCAAAGGATATTTTCTTTGTTTAATAATATTTCATTACATTTATCTTCCATTCCGCCACCATGAAATCTGGATATTCATAACATGGAACCTTACTCTTTAACAATGTATTCTTAACTTTATGTATCTGATTATTGTCGTGAACTAAATTTAACAATTTTAACTCAACGTTTGCAAACCCTTAAATAATAATAATTTCGTGGGAGTAGTATTCATTTCACAGTTCTAAAGGTGTTATTACTGGTTGCCACGTCACTTTAACTTCTTATGAATATTGTGTACTTCTGAATAATGACTTCTGATTCATGTCGAATTTCACCGTAGAAAATTTTAATACAACGATCGANTCAATTTTCACCGTAGAAAATTTTAATACAACGATCGATTTCCAACTTTTAGAGTAACACAATTTTTGAAATTTAAAATCTAAATAATCAGTGTAAATACAAGTTTTAACTATCATAATTGAGTTATCTGATATTTACAAATGAAGTTTGAAGAAACTGAGATATATTTGTTAGTGTTTCCAATTCTTCAGTTATCTGATTATTAAGCGTTTTCGAAAACAATTCGTACGTGCCAACGTGAACATTTGTCATCGGACAAGGAAATCATCTTCCTACTCATCATATTCGCGAATTGTTTAAAACTCTCTTGCAATACTTCATTGTAATGGCCGAAGACCGTGGAAAGATTACAAAAATAAAATATAAACTTGCCAAACTGTAATTATAAATTCATATCCGATACAAGTTATAATAAATGTTACACCGTTTTATTTTGACATTGAGTGATACTGAAAAAGATTGTCAAAAAATTAATGTGTCATTATATTTATAGCTAAAAAGTCTATAAACTAGTGGTGCAAAATCATTGCATATACTCTCTCATATATGTTTCTGCGTCTGCAGTATAGAGTGAGAAAAAAGTTATAGTGACAGGGTCATTTCTGGCGTCGTCTTCCAGTGTTCTATTTATGAACAATGAACTTATTACGTCTTTTATTTTAAATTTGAAAGTAAAATAAATATTTAGAATATTATTTCAAAACATAAAAATAATTAGAACAAGTGCATCGACAACAAGTAAATTCTACCGGAAATACAAAATGCGATGTAAATTAACTCATTCATTTACTGAGAATCGCTGCGCAGAGAAGGACAGGCGGACAGACGGACTTTATGCCAAAAACCACTTATTCAGAATCAGGTATCGTCAAAACGGGTATTTCCTTCGAAATCTCGCTTTCGAATTTTTTCACGATTACAATACTTTCCATATACTACGTATATGAGAAAGTAGTAACTTCGATGCGTAAGGTGCTAATCGACAGTCAAAATTTATCCAAGTGAAAATAGATCTTTATATGTTTTATCATAGGTCATTCATATTGTAACGTCCCGCAGGGTGGATACCTGAGCGACTCCAATCAAGTATCCCCTTTCGTTCAGTTAAATAAATAAACGCCACAAATCCCACTTGGTCTCAGAATGCTTTATTAGAATGGACCAACGCTTTTATTCATTAGGCAAGCGATTGAAATTAGACAAGCAATTGAAAAGAAACAAGCAATTGAAACGAATGATTTGACGGTTGTTAAAACCGTGTGACAGGCGTAGTATGTACGTCGTCAAACTTGCTTTTACTGGAGTGCGGTATCTTGCGGTGTAGATCCGGGACCCTCTGGGTAAGGCAGAGTGGCGTCGATCGTGCACGGCGTAGAATTTCTCCAGGAAGCAGGATTTTGGATTGTGGCTTCAGCGTTTCTTCTGGTCCACGTAGATTGAGTAGGCGCCTTCGTTTCCAACGAAGGCTTGAATTTCCCGTGCGGATTCCAGATCGTGGAAGGCACGCGCCGGGAAGTCTCGTCGAGATAGAAGTCTAGATATCTCGGCAAAGTGGAGCTTATTTATGGCAATAGCTCGGAACTGTGTGTAGCGTATAGGCAGCTAGCGGCGATATAATCGAAAGTAGTGAGCTCGTCAAAATGTCTTTGAGCAGCGGAAATACTTTGACGATCAATTCGTGTCAGCAGCAGCAGAAGTT
>NNCF01128989.1:141068-174611 GCA_002313205.1 Laupala kohalensis
GTGACAATTCCATTTGAGGTTGTCTTGAATATGGAGACCTAAGAATTTTGTATTCGTAACAGTTTTTAATTGCGTTCCGTTTAAAGAAAGCCAAACCAGGGGTAAAGGTTTTGTATTACTATTGTGAAATGACATAGACACGGTTTTGTCAGTGTTTACAATGAGACGATTAGCATGGAACCAAGTCGAAAGGTTAGACAAAACTTTTTGAGCATTGGCGTGTTTAAATAGTAAATTAGTGTCATCAGCAAAAATAACCATTTTGCAATGTGATGTGGATGTCGTTCACATACAATAAAAAGAGTATAGGGCCGAGAATTGAACCTTGGGGTACTCCGCAAGTAAGTGGTTTTGTTTCTGAAAGACAACGCTCAAGTATTNTGAAAGGAGAATTCCGTGATCGATGACATCGAATGCTTTGGATAAGTCAAGAAAGACACCCTGAGGATTTTCTCCACTGTCAAGAGATGTGGTAACATCGTTTAAGAAGGAAAATATGGCGCTTGTAGTGGAAAAGGATTTCCTAAAACCGTGTTGATCGTCAGAGAGAATGTTATATTTTGATAAAAAATCTAGAAGACGCTTATAGAACAATTTTTCTAGGATTTTTGAGAAAGTGGGTAGTAGAGATATTGGTCGGTAATTTCCAATATTAAGTTTGTTTCCTTTCTTGTGTAAAGGTTTCACTTTAGCTCTCTTAAATATGTTGGGAAACACCCCTTCCGATAAAGAATTATTAAAAATATTTATGTTTAATATAGCGTGGGACGAAAATTTAACAATAAACTCAGGTATATCATTAACGCCTGTTGAAAATTTGTTTTTTAAGGAGCTGATGATTCCCATGACTTCACTGGCGTTAGTTTCGGAAGTGAACATAGAACTGGGTATGTGGGTGGTAATAATTGGAGGACATTGATTTGGATATATTGAGTTCGTTATTTTACCAACTTCTGAGAAGTGAGAATTAAACAAACTTGCGATGTCCTGAGGATTTGACACGATCTTGCCATCGTTTAGTAAAGAAACATTTTCTTCGCGATTTTCAGAAGTTGACGTGTAATTGTTAACAATATTCCACATGGCTTTCATCCGGTTGTTCGATTTTAGTATATGCCTGTCGTTTTCCATAACTTTAGCTGCATAGACTACTTTTCGGAGAATAGTCTTATATTTACGAAAATAATTATGGAATTCGGGTGGCTGGTTATAGCGTTTTGAAAGATAATATAAACGGCGTTTGTTTTTTGAAGAAATTCTTATCCCTAGGGTGATCCATCTATTGTATTTTTTTGTGTTAATTAACTTGCATTTTATGGAAAAACTAGAGTTGTAATGTTTTAGAAATATTGAGATAAATACATTGAATTTGTCGTCGGTGTTTTGGCAATTGTAAACATCTTTCCATGTTTCTTCACGCAAATAATTTACGAATATGGATTTATTTATGTCATTAAACTCTCTTGTAAATTTGTAAAGGATTTTAAGCGGTTTTAGTGTATTATTAATAGTCAATACTTGAGCAAGGTGATCACTGTATCCGGCGATAAACACTTCAGAGAGATACGAGATTCCATTGTTGACTATAATTTGATCTAGCAATGTTTGAGATGAGCCGGAGAGGCGAGTGGGGTCATTTATCGTAGTAATAAGGTTGAAGGAGTCGATGAGATTCTTGAATCGATTAACTGGTGAATGGGCAGAGTCGGATGTACTCAAGAAATCGAAATTGAAATCACTACATATAACGATAGATTTAGTAGATTTATGAGTGATATGTTTTAAAACATTTTCGAAGTTCTTAAAAAATATGTCAAGATCTGATTGAGGAGGTCTATAAATACACAAAACAACAATACCGGTGTCGGTCAGATTAACTGCAGAAATTTCGAACACACTATCTACGCAGAAGTTCTCGTAGCCTGTCAGTGGAGAAGATAAAATATCATTACGAACGTAGATACACGTACCTCCGTGGGGATTTTTGCCTTTAAAATTTTGCCGACAGTAAGAACTTGCTAAATAATAATTAGAAATAGCAGTATCGTTGATGTTGTTAGTTGAAAGCCAATGCTCTGTGAGGCATAGCAAATCGAATCGATTTTCGTGTACCAGAATTTCAATGTCTGTCAATTTGTTTGAAAGGGATTGGACATTATGATGAAATATAATTATTTTATTTTCGCAAAGAGTTTGTGACTCACGAGAAATGGAATCGACGTTAGATTGTGGAGAGGAATTTGAAATTGGTACAGCTTCTAGTTCCGGATGAAGCTTGCACACAGCACCTGAACGCGATTGTCACCTTCGAGTACCACATCGTACTCCTGAGCGCAAGTTGTAACGGTGTATGGGGGCGGCAGGAGGAATAGATGAGGACGAGGGAGATGATGAAGCAGTAGGTGAAAGAACGGGTAAAGGAGAAGAAATGGGTGTCGAGTTAGGAAGAGGAGATAGTGATGAGGTAGGAGCAGAAGGAGGAGATGAGGTAGGAGGAGGAGATGAGGTAGGTGCAGGAGGAGGTGTAGGAGTGGGTTGTGGGGCAGGTGGATGATGTGAGGTCAGATGTGAAGCTAGGAGAGAACCGAAGTGCTGTTTCCCAGACGGTCTCAGGTGTAAACCGTGCTGGGTAAAGTCCTTGGCAGTCAGGTGTGGTTGCAAATCAAAAAATGTGATTTTTGTGTCTGCCAGGTGATGTTTTAGGGAGATGTTTGCCAGGTTAATTTCGTGGTTTATTTGTGGAACGTTGAAGCGTGGAGGCAGGCTAGAGAGCACTATGTTTGTGTGCAGGGAGGCCATTTTTAGTTTCTGTAGATGTTCAGACGCGTTAAAATGTCCACCCAAGTTGATATCGTTCTGCCCACCTATGATGATTACTGTGTCCCGCTCAGTGAGTTTTTTAGTGTAAGTGTCCAGTTCTCGAATAACTTCAGCCAAACGAGCGTTTGGCTTAAAGAAACCGGAGACTGAGAACTGGCTAGGAAGAAATCCACGCAATACGGAGGACATCTGACGACCGTGCGAATCAGCTAGTATGAGCACGTTTGATTTCTGCGTGGAAGTGTTGGTATCATCTCTGGATAGCACTACTTTACGTGGTTTTGGGCGGCTGTGCTTACCAGTGCGTGGTGTGCGAACAGGTCTGGGTACTGGACGGGAGGGGATGAAACGAGTAGGTAAGGGAGGAAACAGGGACATGTCATCTAACACACTAAACCTATTCTGAGTGAAGAGTTGGGGTGGTGCATGCGTCGTTGGTTTAACCGGGTGATAGCAGTTGGAAGGACGGCGAGAATTCCTAACTGTAGTCCAACCGCCGATCGTTTTCTTATTGACCTCTTCCAGCGCACTGATTCGTGTGTCAATATAATGTACCAAGTTATTGTACGCCTTCTGAAGATCAGCTTTGAATGCGTTGAGGAATGCGATAATGTCCATTGTTGTGAGAAATTTAGCAACTTAACGACAAAAGCAAATGAGAATACACGAAAACTGACAACTAACACTGAATGAAGGATGCTAGTATAATAATATATTTATTACTACGGATGTTACAAATGAGATAATAAATAAATTAAATATACAAACAAACCGACGACAAAAATGATTAAAATAATTATTTAGGGCGACCACTGGAGATTAATTAATTCGACAACATACCGTATATTGTGTTAAAATGNGGACCATTGGAGATTAATTAATTCGACAATAACTACCGTATATTGTGTTAAAATGTAAATGAATACGAAATTCGAATTGTAAAATGATGTAATAATTCTATGAAATTATGACGACGAAGACTTGGGTGCAACAATGAGGCAGGGTTTAAATAAGTAAATAAACAATCCTACAACTAAAATGACAGAAATAATTTAGGATGACAACTGCAGATAAATTAATTCGACAATAACTAATGCAATATTATGTTAGATTCTAATGAATAACTACAAAAAGATCACGAAACAAATGGTAAAATATTGGAATAATTCTATTTACGACGACGAAACTTGAGCAGTGCAACAATAGAGTACGTTATTTGTAAGTTAATAATGATGTAATAGTATATGCACCAGATAATCTAAATACAGCAAAATAATTAATTTTAATGCACCAAGAAGTTAAATTTATGATTCCGTTTGTATTTACGTAAACTTTATCACACCTTTGAATGAAGCACTCGAATGAGAACAATATGAAGTTATATTTGGTCCGTTGGGTTTAAAAAACAAAAACGCAATTAAAATTTCACGTATAAATGTTTAATCAAGCTATTTCACAGTTTTGCAAACATTTTAATAAATAAACTGTAATTATCTGTTCTCGTTAAATTCAAATAGTAATTAAAGCTTTGCGCTAAACTCTCAGAGAATAGTTCAGAGAGCTTTTATATTGATGCAGACCTCTTCACTATATTACCCGATAGAACATACTCATAATTTCAATGAATAAACAACAATGCCGTTATTTCAAGTTTTACATTCTGTAGCACTGAATTGCATTAAACCCTATCGAACAAAGTGAACTGTTCGTATAAAAGTTAATTGATAATCTCGAAACTGCCGTAAATTATACGTCTCTTATGTGTGAAGTTTACATTTCTTAAATACGAGTATACTACTATCGTACTCCAAGAGATTTTTGTAGTAAACCATGTCAAATGTTGTGTTAACCCTAGATGACTAGACGGAATTTCTGTTAACTGATTGACGATTTGGAAGGGGGTGATAAGAATAAGGCAGTCTTCCCCTAGGGCTGCCCTTCACGACCAATATATTGCGGTCAATATATTTGCGGTCAATATATTTGCGGTCAATATATTTGCGGTCAATATATTGAGTAAAACTGGATCCTATCAGACGGTTCAATACTATTGGACAATACTTCAGTCACTATCTGGCCTTGAGTGAAACTGTAACAGCAGAGAGAAGCTCACGAACCGAGTGTTTTTGGTGATGCTGAATTCAACTGCGTATTAATAATATAATTAATTGTATGCCGCATATAAGAAAAAAAGAAAAAAACATTGTACTTTACTGTTATTTTCAGGTTTAAATACAAGACACAGTATGCTAAACATGATCTATACATATCTAAGTACGATATAATAGTTGTCAATTTATCATTAATGGCGTTCAAAAAATACAATCCTCAGTTCTGAAGCAAAATTAAAACAAGAAGTTATGATATTGCTAATAATAATAATAATAATAATAATAATAATCCTCAACCAAGCTTAATAACTAACTTAAACTAGGAGAAACAAAAAAGTAAGGATATTAAAATGAGACTTGGTAGAGATAAGTGCAGAACATTAGCCATATCCAAAGGTAACATTAAAAGAGAACCTTATACAACAAATGACGATGAAATTATTAAAGGAATGGAAGAAAATTAAATGTACAAATATCTGGGACTACAACAAACAAGATGCATAGACCATACATGCATAAAAAGGCAACTAGCTGAGGAATTTGATGATCGAGTCGAGAAATAAATGCATACAGATTTAAATGGCCGAAATTCAACAAAAGCAATTAATTCATTTGCCATTCCTATCCTCACGTATCCATTTGAAGTAGTTTTATTGACACTAACAGATATAGAAAACCTCCAGCGAAAAGTCGGGACCATTATGACGAAGATTAGGTCACGCCACAGAAGCTGAAATGTAGAAAAGGACAGTCTGTCTCGCAAGGAAGGAGGAATGGGCATTTGAAGAACCTACACAGTTCAAAAATAAAGCAACACCGAGTTTTCTTTCATCAGAGGAAGGAAGAATTTAGCTTTTACCAGACCATGCTTGCTGCTGACATTAAATATACTCCTTTAAATTTAGCAGACCACTCTTCTCAACCAAATGAAATAAACGTTGAAATCAGTCAGAGAATTAGCCAATGGAAATCTAAACCACTTCATGGTAGACATCCTCATGATCTAGATGAGCCTCATGTCGACAAAGCTGCGTCGAACGCCTGTCTTACAAAAAAGGGATCTGTACTCGGAAACGGAGGGATTTCTTATGGCGATTCAAGACCAAGTAATATGTACAAAAAAACTATAGAATATTTGTATTGCAAGACACGGATGTAGCAGATGACAAATGTAGGAGAAACAAAATTAAACCAGAAACATCATAGGACAAATGTAGGAGAAACATTAAACCAGAAACATACATAACATCACAGGAGGATGCACTCTATTAGCACAGACAGATTACACACACAGACACAATCAGGTTGCTAATATTATCCATCAGAACTCTGCGGGAAGTATGGACTAATAGAAGACACTATCCATTACTACAAGTACATCCCAAAATCCATTTCAGAGAACAACAGGCACAAAATTTATTTTGATAGATCAATCCTCACCGACAAGACAATCCATCACAACAGATCAGATATTATTCTAATAGACAAACTTAAGAAAACCACAAACATCATAGATATTGCAGCAACCAACACCCACATCCAATAAACTACTTACAATGATAAAATCCAAAAAATGATGATTTGAAAACAGAAATTCTTCACTTATGGAATATGGAGTGTGTATATATAGTTCCCATAGACCTGTTCACCACTGGAGTCATCCCTCAAAGTCTACGTCTGAGAATGAATCGGCTTCATCTCTCAAAAAACATTTTTCTAACTTTACAAAAAGCAGCCATCCTTAACACCTGTAGAATAGTCAGAAGATTTTTAAATTGTGACATTGTTTGAGGTGAGGATGTTTGGTATACCCCGCACCTTACCTGAATCCAACTACAAGTTGTGAAAAAAAGTTCACGAAATAAATAAATAAATAATAATAACAGTAATAATGTATTTAATGCAGTGAAACATTTTTTAAAGAAGCTTTGATGAAAATAAAGTAAGTAAAAATTAAAATTAAAAAAAGTAATCCCTTCCTCTTAATTTTTCTGTTGAATTATCCACACGTGAACGGGAACATTCTAAATCCTTCCGAATCTGTTATTAGTACTTGACAAACACTCGAACGAACATTATGTTACGCAATAGATACCTTACATATTAACTAAGAAAACATTAACAGAATATTATTAAGATATACTAAATGTGATTACATGCAAATTAATTCAGAAACACACACCAATTGCACGAAAGAATGTCAAGGAAATAATATCAAAGAACTTTACTTTCAATAACCCCTTCCGTAGAAAAAGTGGAGTAAATGTAAACATAAAACTGTGAGATCTACAAAATTCCTAGAATTCCAATGATTTTCTGTTACTTTAATACATTACTAACAATATATTTAGCAACAATTAACACACGCTTTAACAATATAGCTGATATATAGTAATAAACGCATTGCAGTAAATTCGAATTTTAATCTTATGGTTAGTTTAATTTTCATGAGGTTGTAATGCATCCAAGGTTTGGTTCAGAGTTACCAACTTCATCTTTTAGTTTCTCTGACTTCCCGCTTAGATACGCTGTTTACATTAACCCCTGTTTACCATTACCTCACTTGATACTAATATACTATGATGAAGAAGATTTCTGGATCAACGATTATAAAGTTAAGTATCTTTTATAGAAAAGGTGTAAAAAATTGTTTGGATGAGTCTAGTAGTTACAAAAAAAAAAGAGTTGCGATTAAATTTCGATTTTTCTTTTTTTCTGACAATCTACAAATAAAAAAGAGTATTATAGAGGTCTGACGTCCTTCGCCGTCGTTTATAAAAAGCCATTTTCTCCATGTGTGCAAGTATGTTGGTCCGGTTGGTTCGTGAACGTAGAGGCTTTGGCTTGCTATCAACCATCGTTCGATATTCTTTAATCAATTGCATACACACATGGATATTTTTCACTACAATTGAATCATCATATTAATTCACTCTCTATACATTTAAGCCTTGCAAGTGGAAAAGAGAAATAGTAACAAACCGTTCTTGTAGACTTTACGGTGCGTTTATGTTGTCTGTTGAAGTAACAAAAACGTAATAGAAACGACGTAACGGTTGCTACTAACATCGTATGCACTGCAACGTAGTTCATACTGCAAGAAGATATAAGCTACTTCATATTTGGATGTAGTAGAAAAATTGGCTTATATATAGTTAGAGGATCACAACTGTTCAGTACTAATGAAATTCACAAATGTGGGCAAATACTTAATAAATATCTGGTATTCAAAGTTTTTTCTCCAATCGACATATATAAAATAATTGTTTGTTTATTTGCTGTCCTCTATGCCCTCCTATACAATTCATCCAATTGGGATGAAACTTTGGCAAGTGGTTTCTGACATAGCTAAAACAATGTATCATCTCCTAAAGGGGTAAAATGAGGGTTGGAATGTATTTTATATGTATCCCCCCATAACTCTAGAGTAACAAGAGAAATTGCAGCCAAATTTGTTACATAGATGACTGACTAAGTGAAAACGAGCGCTGTGGGGGTAAGACATCCCTATCATCCCTAGGGATGGAGTGGTAAGAAGGTGACATGTGGAAATAATGGAAGAATCCGATATTAGATTCGAATCCATAATTTTCAATGCTGTTGAGATGGATAAGGACGACCCCGAAGCATTGTTAGTTCACAAACAGTCCACTTCGGATATGTTATACACCTAGTATTTCCCGGCTATGGGGAGGAACGAGGGACAGGTAAATATAATAAATAACTACCGACATTGATGTTGAATACATTGTTTCTTGAGATGCAGAACAGCAGAGCCACACTCATAATGCCACTTGAGTCCACGATCTGTGAAGATATATAAAGGGTGTTTTTCTTTAGAGGTGTACAAATTGAAAATGAAATAAAACACGTAAAAATAATGTTTATGGCCATTTTTTTGGCTTTATTTAAAAGATAATTTTATACCATTAGTGTTTAAACATGATTTCGGGCATTTGAGCTGGCTCGAACGAAGCGCAATCGGGAAGTACAATTTTCGACCACTTTATCGAGCAACTGAGGCCGTGTATTGGCAGTAACGCGGCGAATGTTGACTTCCAAGTGGTCCAACGTCTGTGGTTTATCGGTGTAGTCTAGTGACTTCACATATCCCCAAAGAAAGTAATCAGTAGGTGTGAGGTCACACGATCGTGGAGGTCAGTTCACAGGTCCATTACGGGAAATTATGCGCTCATCGAATATTTCCCCCAATAAATAGATGGTGTCGGGTGCTGTGTAGCATGTTGCGCCATCTTGTTGAAATTAAAGCTCTGCTTCATCAATATCACTCAACTGAGAAACGAAGAAGTCAGCAATAATCTCTATAGCTCTATAGCTCTCTCCAATGACGGTAACATTCTGGCCGTCATCATCTTTGAAGAAATATGGGCCAATGATTCCACCTGCCCATAAAGCACACCAAACATTGACTTTTAATGGATGTGAGAGCGTCTCAACAAAGGCTTCTGGGTTTTCTCCGCTGGGTTTTCTCTATGTTTCTCGGTAATTCTGCATATTGACGTAGACGTTCAACCAAAAATGAGTCTCATCGCTGAAAAAAAATTTGCGTTGAAGAAGAGGATCAAGCTGAATATTGTTTTCGGCCCATTCACCGAACATACGGTGCGCATAATGGTCCCGCGGTTTCAACTCTTGCACAAGCTGGATCTTGTAAGCTCGTAAGCCAAGATCTTTCCGCAAAATCTTCCACAAAGTGGATGGGCACAGCTGAAATTGCTGTGCACGATGGCGAATAGACTCATTCAGGTCCACCTCAATATTACGCTCCACAGCATAAATTCTTCTGTGCGCACTGTATGGCGTCTTTGTGGATGCGTATTATCAACTATAGTGTGCGTGGTGTGAAAACAATCCATGGTTTTCCAAATAACTTGCTCGGATGGACGTGAATGTCGACCGTAAAATGGACGTAACGCACGGTAAGTTTGGAGAACTGAACCATGATTCTCAAAATAAATTTGCACAATTTGCTAGCGTTGTTCTGCGTAAGTCCATTCATGGTGAAATGGCAAAACGTCCTGATCGCAAATCAACTGTCAAATTGACAATCACTAGAAACAGTCCAACCAATTTAAAAACCAAACCTCTAAAAAACAGGCTATACTTCTTTTGGGAAGGGGGTTAGAAGGGGATAATGTATAAAATTATACGAAAATGACGGATATTTGTGTATTTGTGACGGGATATAAAAATAATTGAAAACTACTTTTGAAACATACAAAAATTAAAAATTCATCGAATCCATTTGTTTTCGGGTTAAGAATGAAGATGCAAAAACAATACTGTAAAACCATCAACATTAGTGGGAAACATTCTCACTGGAGATCAATGTGAACTTGAGAAAGAATGAAATTGCAGACGTATTACACAATTAACGTGAGAAATGCTGCGGGTACTCAGCTAGTTTTTAATCAACTTATACGGTTAACAATAAATTTTGAAAAAAATATTGTAACTGTGAATATTTTTAAACTGTGAAAACTGTTTTTTACAACAAATCTCGGAAGAAATTATTGGTCGAGGTAAGGAAAGATCTATGGATGGCATGTTACAATGGATCTATACCCATTACCTAAGGTTTGTCATGCAAAAATATCAACTTAAGACAATACGTACTTCGCTCTGTTGGTAATAGTGACACGACAGTGGCGCGTTCTGGATGAAGGGAAATTTCACACCACAGAGGGAATTCCCCGTGCGAGAACAAGTGAACACGAGAAGGGAGGAGCTCCACTCCTTTCTCTCTCTCTCTCTCTGATCGTCTCTTGGTCCTTTTTGGCGAAGGCTGCATTCAGAGTGGAGGGCGGGGAGGAAGAGACTTCTTTTGAAGAAATTGCCTGAGGCGGGCGTCGTCGGTTGCTCTGTGAGATCCGCGCCGTCACTTAACTTGCTCTTCAACCTTCTTTTGCGAGTCCTCTTCCGATCTACATCTCTTTGTTCTCTCACTTTTCCTTTCTGCTGCGGTTTCTTTCTCTGTAATCTCACGGTTACTGAGAACCTTACCTAAGACTCCAAATTTTCTGTCTCCATTGTTTTTCCCCGGTTTCTTAATCTATTCTTCTGGTACGTTAGTTCTTCGGATGTTCTCTTCTTCTCAAAAAAAATCCCAGACATCACGGATAATGCGCATACTAAGGCTACTACTACCATCTAAGAACATACAATGGTGACATGTCTTACAAATACCCTATACTGGTCTTGCAGCTGGCGATTGTAGCGCCTCTGTCCACCGGCGAGCATTACTATCTCATCACAATGCTCACTCAACATAGAGTTCTTTATAGCGAGAGAGACGAGAACTCGAACAAAATTTCAAGGAGTATAGAGAAAATTCTGAAACTACGGCGGGCATTCTGAGCGCGCATCATCATCTAATAGGCACATATGGTGAAAAAAATGACAGTCCTTTAATATTGTATGCGTTGTTTTCTCTCTGCAATGCGAAAAAAATGGTTGTCACCAGTCTTTCTTACAAGGAACTCTAACCTAACACAATGATATTTACTTACTACCTACTTGGTTACACGTAGTGATACTTGCTCACCACTTGATGGCGCCGAGCTACTAGGTATTGATTTCATTGTCACGACTATTTGATATAGATTGTGCAAATTCTACGACAGAAGTCTTGATTACTACTGTCTTTTGTAACCCCCACGGCGCTTGGTAATTGTTCGATTGCAGTTGTCTACGGAAAAAAATAAAAATATCTCAACAAAGTTAACAAAACCTCGTTGAGTACGATGTAGACACTCTTCTTGTCGTGACTCTTCATTATTATTAAAATTACTATACCCACAATGCATTGTTTTTACAACTAAAGCATATTTTTTCTGAGTTGCCGTTCTTGAGGAACGTTTACCTTGGCGTGGACGAGATCATTAATAGTGTTGGTGCCATAAAGGTGGGGCGACGTTCTTTCTTATGATAATATAGCTCCAAAGAACGATAAATAAATTTACTGAAACGTTCGCGCTGTAAAATTGATCATCTTCATGAAGATACTCTCCTGTTTAGTTCTACAGATCATTTACACGAATTAAATGGTACACGAACAAAACAAAAGTTAGAAGTTATTTTAATTTTTAACGTGTGGTAATTTTCTCTTGCGAGCACATAATGTTCTTTTTGAGATCCTAAACATAATGTTATTTCATTTTTAGGATTAATCACATATTGCTGTGATTTCTGAACTTCCTTTGATTCGTAACTTCCGAGTACTTACCCGTGTTGCCAGATGTAATCATCGTTTTGTACGACAATTTAGACATGTTAATGATGTACTAATTGACTTTCTACAACAAGACCAAGTGTACGATAATTTCATTGGAGGGCATGTCCATGACTAAAAAGACAAAAATATGATTTTTTACAGACTTAAAGCATTACAACAAACACAAATACCGCTACATTTACGCAGAACATATCTTAAGATGAGAAGATGAGTATCACGTCTTGAACGCACTGTTACGCAGTTAGGTTTCATCAGACCACATCTTATTAAGCAATGTAAACTCTTTAAATGAGAATGAGTTTGTTGGTGTTTGATTGTATCAATACAATGGTAGTAATTTATTAGAATCCCCGAAATTTTTCGTTCTCAGTTGGTTTAATCGTTTAAAACAGTGGGCCAGGCAAGTTTAGAGTAATAGGTTCGTGTTCTATTAAGAAATTTGCTAACATTTTTGTAAAAAAATTACGTGTTATAAGAAATATGTTGGAAGAAAGTGTGGTAAATAAATGTTGGAAGCACCGAATTGCCCAAGGAAAGCAACCAACGACTTTACGGACTGGTAGGTATTAAGTACTATTTTATTCGTTATCATAACTTTTACAATTTTATACAATTTAGGAGATACAAATTTAGTTACACAAGTAATTAATTACGTGTAAACGAGTAACAAAACTTTTTTGTTTTTTCCCCTATGCCTCCCCACTACAAGATAAAGTCTATATTATTATCCTTTTCCTATTAATATGTTTGTTATACTATTTTTTATTCATATTTCAGTTGTTTTTTAACCGCGTCCGTAATACGTGTTTGAAAGGGATAAAATGGGAAATGTGCCTTGTTTACTTGCAAATTATATATTTTTCAATTATTTTTTTAACTATTACACTGTATGAGAATGCGCTTGAAAAACTACAATGTTAAATTTTCAGTGTATTTTGTTTAATGAAAAATATATATATTTTTTCACAATATTTTAGAAAAATATTAGTGTTAAATAGAAAGATAATGGCATCATTGTCAGTGACGTACCTAAGCGGGGTTGAAACCGCCCTGGGTCTCATCTTGAAAGGAACTTCCAATTACGTCACCAAAAATATAAACAATTCAATTTGAAGTTTAATGTACTCTTAAACATTTCTATAACACTAAAATAAATAATAGGTAATTTTTTTATCAACTAAGAGGTGGTACGAGAAGTAGACCAATGCTGATGTGTTATTCAATTGTGTTCAACCACAGTTCATTAACGAAAAAAATTTACATTTCTCAAAGCAAGCATGGTAAATACCAAAAACGTTTCATTAAAACATTAGTAAATAAAACTTGATTAATGATATAATACGTGAAAACAGGTTGTACTATAATGTCCATCAAAGTACGATAATTTAGGAAGGTTTGTACGAAAATTCTCGTTTGGAGACCTGGCATCTCTGTCCGTGGAGGAAAGGTTACGTCATTTACGGTCTGCGGAAGAGGTGGCGGACCGGTGCACAAATCCTGGTCCCATTCGTGCCACGGTCCGTCACCATTTCACCTGGCCGGTGATGATGAAACATTAGTGTCATACTCTTATAGAGGAAACAATGTTTGCAACCATAATATTTTTTAAAAATTCGTTATAGGTATTTTCAAAAGACAAGACATTGTCTCATTTGATTATATATTTATCATTGTTTTGGGCAATTTAATTTGTTCATATATCATACGCTCCTTATTTTTGAGTGATTTCTTTAATTCTTCATCATCACTTCTTCATTTAATTAAGCCGCGTTTTAAAAAGCCCAACGGATATATGACGAACAAAGTGTGGTAATTTGATAATGCGGTTTAGTTTAGGTACCAGTTTCGAATGAAAATTGAAATTGCATAGTTCCCTTCAAGCGTATGTAATTAGGATAAAGGTATATAGCCGCATTAATTCGTTTCTAAATGCATTTGCGTATCCCTCTGCACATCGGCTCAGCACCCCTCTAAAACCAAAACACTCCAAATAGCTATTTTCTCTTATGGTTCTTGATTCTTCGCTGGAAAATTGGATTCATGCTGGGGTTATTACAAAACTTTTCGAAGACAAACAGTTGTCTTAACGCGGTTGCATTTTTTTTGTTTGAGCGCAGAAAACAAAAGAAGAATCTCATAATTAAAATAAAAGTAATGCAGACGAGCGCTCGAGGGTAGGCTTTCGATAAATTAGTTCTATTTACGGGACGCGGTGGAGTGGGGAAAGAGGGGATTTAAGGGTGGACGAAGAGGGGACTGCGTAAGACGAGACAAATAGACGTACCACAAAACAGGCGAGATGGGAACTCTGCGCATACGGCTTGAAGGCAAGGGATTGGGAGGGGGGGGAAGGCGATTTCCCACTTTCTTAAAAGCCCAGAAGGCGCCTTGACGTCACATAAAGATCTCGAAAAGTCCTCGAGAATGTAATTATGGAGATTTAGAACGAAGCGAGAGTCCGTGCCTGGCCCGTAACTTCGCCGTCTTTCTTTTTTTTTATTATCCACGCAGAGAAGAAAAAAAGAGATAATAGAAAAAGAGAATCTGTACATACGAGGGTAGAGGAGAAGATATCCGAAGCGTTTCGATGTTCATCCAATTTTATTGTATTAAAGTCAGCGCTATTGAGATGTATAGGCGAGGATCCCCCGGAAGCAGGAACTGTTCCTGGTATTCCACATACTGGGGATAACTCGGACGTGCCAATTGAGTTGAGCATACCGATCGCAGTCCATTCCCTTGATGGGTAAGGAGATTTTTTTTTCCATGAGCGACGGCGTTCCTGGAAGGGGTGCTTGGCTTTGGCCGAGCGGAAGAGTGGGTAGTGGGGGTTATGATCGAGAATTTTGAATCACGGAACATAATGCACGTTACGGATTCCCGGAAACGATAGGTTTAAATGCAAGAGCACTGATGGAAGGAATGTTATTGTAAGCTTCTGGCATCCCATAGGAGACTCGACACTTCAGACTAAAAGAAATAATTTTGTTTAAATAAATAACTAAAATCCGTTCCTATCAACTCTATTGTGGTTTTCTAAAATGAAAGCTCTCTCCAAATCAAAATATAAAATTAGTTTGTACCCATTACTCGTTATTGACAATGTCTTAATTGGGTACTATGGATGTCGTAAAAATATTAAGAAACCCAATTTTATTTTTCGTAATTATATGAAACTCTTTTTTTTATTGTTCATATTGATAATCACTGTCTCTGTAGATCACAGACATCTCAGTTTTCAATGTTGTAATAAAACGGGTAAAAAAATTTGTCGTCATCAAAACAATTCTCAGTAGTAAAAATTACTACATAAATTTGAAAGAATTTGTGACGTTCAGGTTGGTTGTTGATCTTTGTAAATTTTAGGAAAGTACAGTTTTTGTTACAAAAATTTTATTTATCATCCAAACTTCTTTAGTATTATCAATGAGTATGATATTATATTACATTTAAAAAACGTTTTTTCAAAAATTATGTACGAATTGTAAATTATTTGTGGTTTGAATAGTTTTAAGTTTGATCATATTGACTTAATCTCCTTTCAGAAATCTGCTGAATATAATGAATGATAAATCTCAAACTTATATCTAAATTTATTATTATAAAACATATTTTCTTTCACAATATTTAAGTTGGTATATGAAATTATTATTTTAATAAAACTGTGTAAAATTTAAAAAATACTAGTGTCCAGTTGTCTCTTTTTATTCACCCTCAAATTTAAATCATTTATCCGCCCTTAGGTAAATTACAATTTACAATAAAATACGATTTTGTAATAAATTTCCGTTTCTAAGATTCATTAAAGTATTTATTGTCGTTTAGAAATGTGTGCGAGTCATGCAACTTAAATGACATTAATTTTGCATACCACCCTCGGAAGTTTATTAGTAGAAGTCAATCGTAACCGGTCTCAAAAATTCAATTAATGGAATTGTGTGAACCTCGAGAGCCACCGTAAAAACAAAGAACACTGCTTTGTTCCATCAATTTAATTAACATTTCGTGGAAATGCTTTGTTGCTATAAAATTCACAAATTAATTTCTCAATAGGGCAATACACCACGCGTGGAAAGAAACAAACTAATTTCTCAATAGGGCAATACACACCACGCGTGGAAAGAAACCACATAAACGATTTGAATGATTGTTTTCAAACATATTCGGTTCATAAGCGTAAAATATCAATGAATTTTTATGTTTATTTTTATTTCTTCCATGTTTGGATCAAATGACACGCTCATTATTTCACCGTTCATTTACGAATATTATTAACGTTGTGTTATAATTCCCCGCTATATATCGCGTTAGGGCTAGCTTTGAATTACTCGACGGAAATATTGTGACCATGTTTTCCGGTCGTAAGGGAAAGGGCAACCTGATCTAACACGTTTAATGTTATTTCATAGTGATAAGACTTATAATTACCCTTTATGGGAAAGAGACTGTTGAATTTTATGATTTCCTTCCATATCAACGACACTGATTGGTCCAGGGATTTCGGATGTCCACATGTCATCAGTCATCCCTGGGATATCGTTGTCGTTACTACTCTTGTGAGTGAGATGTGATGGAACGTTTTTGACCACATGTAATAAGCGTCGAATATTAAATTCCGTTCTATATGCGAAGGATTTAGAATGAAAAACTAATTATAGGTAATGCTCTGAAGATAATGGACTTTTACCGCTGTTTACGAAATAAAAGAAGTATGCGTGATACAGGATCTATAGGCTCTTGCCTAATGGCGGTCTACTATCGTAATAATTAATCCCGAATTTCGAGTTATTTTAATAGTTGCGATTTGTAAACAATACTTTCCGAATAATCTGTAGTTTGATAATAGTACGTACTTGTAAAATTTTGTTTTTGTTTTATTAAAAACAATTTTTTGGTATTGTTGATATTATAACGCGTGGTAAACTATTTTTATTCTCATGTTATGAGTATGCTGAAATTTTAAATCCGCCTCTGTCTTAGGACCCCTAATCTGAATTTATGGGATGGTCCCTTGCCTGCTTCAGGACAGTAAATATGTTTATTGTTCACCACGAATACGCAATTAGAAACGGTTTTTTGACAGTGCATTTAGAATTATTATTATTATTGTTATTATTCGATAAAATATCACCGGAGGTGATATAATAATAATATTTTTTTTGGTCATATAATAATAATATTCGTTACTTTGAAGACATGGAGCGTAGACCTGTGTCACCTGTGAAACACTTAACGAACTACCAACACTCGTATTTTTGAATTGTATCATCGAGTGTTCAGTAGACTAACGCCATCTTAAAGACTTACAAAATTGCGAATTCATTTTTTACTTTAAAAAATTTAAACTATCGCTAAAATATAATATTTAATTCTGTCATAATTTCCTGTTTTTACGAATGTTACTGTCGTTTTGAAGAAATTCTAACCACGGAGAAATTATTTTATCATTAGTATTTTATCACAGAGAAAATATATTATTATTAGTATTTTATTAAATCATTCCTCGATTTAAGAAAACCTTAAAAGAAAATAATATAAATAATTTTTTTGTCAAAAATATAGTTACAAACAGCGCATGACCACACGGAGAATGTTAAACCAATTTACCCTCCGAAAGCAAGCGAGGGTAGTTTGATAATTTCGAGACACTCCTAACATAAGAATTCAAAAACTTACCTACGTGTTGTAATAAGTATATACGTCTTGTAATATCATTTTATTTACTATAGCTAAGTTTTATAATAAATAAACAAATTTTATGTCGATTGTGGATACGTTTTAGAATGACCCTCAAAACATTAAGATTTGAGACACGGTTATCACAACACAAAAAATATCAAAAGAATAAAAAAAGAACAGTTAAATACACATAGTCAGAATATTAAGTTATGTATTGAAGACATATGATCTGTATCAGATTCTAAATTTAGTATATTCTCAGTTCAAGTTATAACCAATATTTTGGAAATATAATATTTCAAAAAATTTTCATTGTTAAATTTTATTTCATTACTCCATTCTTTTATATGATTACTTTCTTTACCATGTAAATTAACTAATTAATTGTCAGAAGTATTAAAATTTTTCTGATGTTCCTTTATACGTATTTGTAACAAGCTGTCCTGCCTAATTTTAGCTAAACCTGTCCGATTATAAAAGCATTGTAGTATTTACAGTTGACTTTTTTGTGGGGCTTTAGGGCTCGTCGACGTCAAAGTCATTGAGTTGGCAACAAATTCAAATAAAAATTTCTTCGAAATTGCTGGAAACATGTTGCTGGAAATTGAACAATTGCTCTACAAAACGAGAAGTACAACTCATCAGTTAAAAACATATTATTTTTTACAAAACACTTGTCTTTGTAGGATCGAAATACTTTAACTTTTTGCCAAAAATCATTAAAAAAATAATAGTTTAAAATAATTTTCTATACAGGTGAAAAACTAGCTCTGCAAAATTTGTGGTATTAATTTGATAATTTCCATAATTTCTTAGTATTTATTACATTTAATTATATTAATTGTTTGGAGTTTTAGAGTTATGGCATTAATTATAATACATGTAATAATAAATGTGCAGTAGCGATATTTTGGTGAATTGCGGTGGTTTTGTATATATACCTCACAGGCTTCAAAGCCGCTTTAGTTATATTATAATTAAAACGGAAGACTGAAATGAACTGTCAGAAATGCAAAATTTAATTTTTTATATATGTAAAATGAATTTAATTTAATGTTTATTTTTATATACATCAATTACAGATTGCTCATGGATTGGGTTCAACTTATGTTTATAATTCGGAAAAATGGCAAACCTTACAGTTCATGCTCTTTATAAAAACCTTAAAATGCGCTGTAGACTGTGCTTATTATACCCTAGTAAATACTCTATGAACTGGAACAGTAAATAAAAATAGAAATATTAAAGAATTGCATAGGCTCTTTTCAATTATATGACAGGGAATTAATATTCTTAGGGGCAAATAAAATGATTAAATGTATTAAAGAAAACTTATATACTTGTCATGTTTTCTTTCTTCAAAATTATCATTTATAGAGTGGATAGCGTGGCTGAGTGATTGGTGCGCCGCAATCATATCTAATGTGTATGGTTGCAAAACTGTGTAACAATTGAATTAGTTCATGGGTTCCACTATAGCTCCAGCCAGTTATAAAAATACTCCATATTTCCCACCATCAATTCCTTAGGGTGACCTGTGGCCTCCCACTCTTATATGAATCGTAGAATGCGTGCCCTGAATGTAGGACACACGTTACTACTAGTAGATATTCCTTCATCTCTCCCGTGAGGTTTCCTGTGTGTAATACAGACACTGTCCTCCGCATTACAACCTGGAATGGTGTAATCAGTCTTGCAGAGGACGATATGTCGTCGTATCTCACAGTTAATGCGCGCCCATGTGTCCACTGGTCAAACAGTTCCCCTGTAATTGATTTCGATCTCTATGTACATTCCCTTGAAAGCAATATGAGGTAGAGAAATGACCCTATCAACGCAGACTTAACGGAACGCCTACTGAATGGGATTGTACTGATTAATTTACATATTATTATTTTCCATTGATGTATAGTCATTTCCAACAGCATACGTATGTGGACATATCTGTTGAGAACATTTCAATAAATCTTGTTTCAGTTTTTTTTCTTCAAGGGTAAATTACAGGTATATTTTCTTAAAAAGAAAAGTAAAAAATATCCGTATAAAACAAAAAAATTATCGAATTTACGTTTACATTTTTTAATGATAATTTTTAAATGTTTAACAGAAAAACACATAGTACTACAATTTTGTGATACATATAAATTTTTGGTTTTTCCATATTTTTCAATGAATATATTGGAGAATTGCATATTATTGTATGTTTGTCCACAATTATCTAATGTAAAAAGTTTAAACGGGTAACATTAATGTTTCCTTCTGATAATTGTTACTAACTGTTGAAAAAACTTGAAAAACTTGAAAAGACCTCGAAAATTATGGTTTTACCGCATAAAAAGACAAGTTTTTGAATATACAAAAACAACAACAAAAAAAAAGAATATGAATGAAGTGAACTATTGATATGTTATTTAAAACACTACTTTGTCAAACTTAGATATTCAATTTGTTGTATTATGAAGCTTTTGATATACAAATGTTGGAACTTATTTGATTGAGCTGTAGATCTTCTGTACAGCATGAGATTTTGTTTCGTTACCGCATATATATATATATATATATATATATATATATATATATATATATATATATATATATATATATATATATATATATANTAAGTAACAGAATTTCCATTTTAGGGCCATGCCATAACGTGACGTGCTTTTGTAATTATTTCTGGTATTTAACAGGCATACAAACGAGGGCTGCTACAAAGACTATACATATCTATCTTTATATATTTTGATTCCGAGTCCGAATTTACTCTGTCACCCCCAAGTTTGAGATACATCACATTATTTACAAATGAAATATTTATTATTTCCAAATATATTCCACAATTAAATATACAAAGATAAAGAACATTCCTAATATAAAGGAATTACTGTGAAAACAACTATATGAATACTAAAAATCCCACCATTACTAAATTACTTTATCTAAATTCTTCGAGAAGACACAAAGTGTTCCATTATTAAAAGAGAACAGTAAAAAGTCTCTTTGACAATCTAGAAATAAAATCAACAGTTTAGAAACCACACGCGTCCTAATGGCGCAATAAATATTTGTTTTTTCTCGTAATTCACTGTCGACAGTGAAAATTCTGATCGAGTGAATGATCAATGATACATTCTTCAAAAGTATCCCAAATCTGTATTTACTTTCTATTTTTAGTTTTGAAAATTCACGCAGTAAAGTTCGGTACAATAGGAGGAGGGACCCATATCCACACCTTCACAAGTTCTCCTCTAACGCTCCGTACCTCAGTACGAATCCGAGTCTCATACTTCTTAATGAAAGCTGCAGCTTCCTCCCAGTCTCGGGCTGTGATTGGTTCCGGTTCTAAACTCAGAACCAAATCCCTGCAGGTTGCAATGCTTATATAGTCTGGTGCATTTACGTCTCTCTTCTGTTCATAAACTGCTTGCAAAATATTGTGTACAATTCGGTAAATATTTCTCTTATGGGCCTCACTAACACGTAAGTATATTCGATATCCGACAGAACACATTCCAGCGATTATGGTCACCGATACGGTTAACAAGATAACACTAGGTATTTTAAATAGTATTCTACACACGTAGCAGGTGATCGGTAGAGTAAACTGACTTGCCGCAATTTCTCCGTAGAACAATATTTTTTCAATGTCGTTCAGTCCATTAGCCACAACTTTTACTTCCCAGTGTGGATTCGCGAGCAAAAGTATCTTAAAATTTTTCAAATCTTTCTGTAGTTGTGCAGGTTTTCTCGAAGGCAGTTTAGTCTGAATGTACGCTAAAGCGTCTTCCTCATTTATGGATGGAATTGCGACGGTTTGAGCATATGTTGCTGGATTACAATAAGCCTCAACAGCATCTTCTCGTAGTTTTGGAACTAAGATATTTGCTAAATCCAAAGCGGGCATAAGTTGCACGTCCTCCACACATACTGAAGAATCGACATTCTCTTGACCGCAAATCGGGAAATAGTTTTTGTCCGAATGGAATGCAGCTATTTGAACATTTTCACTGGAGTATGGTGAGAACACGTAGTACACAATACCTATTAAGCCAATAGCTGTAATCGACTGGACCAAAATATGAGCTTTATCGTTTTTTCTTTGTCTTCCTGCTTGAGGTACATTTTTCTGAAGTAGATGTTGGTACAACGGGGGACATGTATATTTCGAGGTATAATTATGATGACACACATCTCCGTCGTTATTTGCCACATACTCGTCGCATCTCCGCTGCTGTTCAGTATCCCTAGTTGGAGGAATACGGTTCGTCTCTTTAGCCGCTTTCACTCTGCTTCTGGTCATTCTTTTATCGAATTCGTTTAGTTCGTTATTTGTCAGAAAAGGAGGCGCCGCCGAGTGTGGAGATTCGTAAATATTCTGAGGAACATCTTGGTTGGTTTCTACATCAATATCAGAATCAGATTCAGAAAATTCATAGCTCGATCTTCTTTCATTAGAAACACGTATATTTTGTGGTTTATTAGTACCGAACCCTAGGCTAGTGCTAGGGCTACTGAAAGTATTTCCTCTCTGATGACTCGCAGGAGATGAATCTTTTTTAGGAACCTGAGATACTCTCTTCCTGGACGATGTACTCGTCGGTTTTGGCAATTCTTCTGACTGGGTCTCTTCCCCAGAACTGTACTGCATGGAACTTGGATTATCTCTTTGAATGGGACTTGCTCTTCGTGTGGATTGCGCACGAAGAAGTCTTTTTAACTTGATAGACAATGCCTTACGAGATACTTTGGTCTCTCTTCCTACAGCGCATCCTAAGTCTTTCAACTTGTCTAGGATTTCAAAATCTGTCAACTTGTCGATGTCTAAGGTATCATCAGCCATCTTACATACAGTTATCAACAATTGGCCTTGGCCCGCTAAAAAATCAACACAACATGCGTGTTTGTTTTCGCATTAAAATTATCAAAGAGTTTCTAAATTTATTCGTTGAATATTATTGTGTGTGCGTTAAATAATTAAACCTTGGATTTTTCCTCTTTTCTGTAAACAAGTAACTTTTGTCTGTGATTCCATATTGCAGTAACTATTTTAAAGTTTCACGACAAAGTATTTTAAGGATATACAATAAAAAATCGATTCAAATATTTCGACGCGTGTATGTAATCAAAGTTGTAGCGATTTGATAGATTATGAAACATAAATCTAATGTATTTTGCCATTTGCTAAATTCAGTATTATCTACATCGAGATGAACTCCTGAATCGGGTCATGTATGTACTATAAACAAACTCTCATACTTAAAGTCAAAATTTTGAGAAAATAATATTTTTAAATATACCTGAATGAGAATGATAGATATTTCTATTTATTAATTTTAGTAATAGATGTTGTAAGAACTGGCTAATTTTGAAAAATATTTTTTAGATAAATGATTCATTTTAATGAATATTGAAAACTGTTACAAACACTCTTAACCAACTTCTAGTGCCTATATTTGGTATTTCCAATGCTGTCTCCTGTGGTATTTAACTTGGCATTAAAATTATTATCATACTATTTTATTACCCAGCGTTACCCGGGATTTTTCTTTTACTGAGGAAATTTCTTAATCTATATTGTAAGATCAAAATACTTATTTTTACTGGTTCCTAAAAACAAGTGGAGCATCCTAATTTTTCAAATCATAATCATACAAAATTGACTGTATGCACTATATCATCTCGCAAGAAATTTCGCCTGTCGAATTTTCGCTTCCAAGGCATGATGCGACTGCACTATTTCCTTGAAATTATTGTAAATACTAATTTATTCGTCGAAATGTTACGATTTAAAGGCTTTTTTAAATCTTTGTTGAATGCACAAAAGAAATTATCTATTAAATTTAATAATTTTTTTTTCTTCTTAAATTACTCTCTTAAATTGAAGTAATTTAACACTTACCTATCTCTCACCGTTTACGCAGCGTAAGCGAATATATCGATTTTTTCTTAACTTTTATGATTAATATCACAAATAATTTTTTATCTTTCTTTTTACATATTTCAAAAATAAAAGTTTATCTTTGTTTATCTTGAACATCTAAACTAACTCCATGCCAAATTTCATTGCGATCGGTCCAGTGGATTAGTCGTGATCAGGTAGCAGACAGACACACTCTTTCGAGTTACGCATTAATGTATTAGTATGGATGACAAACTAATTTTTTTAATTACTGATGACGAGACATATTCAAAATTGGATTCGTATTCTAGAATTTATATTTTTATAGAAAAAATCCCTCGTCACGGACTACTTTTCACTGACTGAGCCCATATCACCTGGGCAAGGCAGTGGGATGAAGGATTTGTGGTGACAGAAGTGACGCTGAAAACAACTTGATCGCTGCCACCATCCTGGTGTCTCTCAAAATCCTGTCGCAGCTTCGGTCCCTGTGAATCCAATTGTCGGGAATCACTTCTCCCAGAAGCACGCGCTTTTTTTGTTCCGACTGCAGAAGAGACCCAACAGAATTTGCAATCGTTAGTATGGAGTACCATCGTGAGGTTTCCTGATATGTGAAACAACGCATCAAATTTTTTTCGCTCCTCGCCGCTGATACGTGTTTCTATTGATCATAGGAATCATTAGATTGTGATGATTGGTTGCTTTCCGTAAGCACGAAGGGAATGAAATCGAAATGCGTTGTTTCATTTTGACCAACGTTTACGTATCTGAAATTATCAGAATCAAAGTAATTGAAGTATATTAATTCAACGGATACAATTTAAAATGCTATGAAGTACGCTTTTCGCATCTGTTGGCGGCGGAAGAAATGTTGTAATTTTAAACACTCATCCGACGAGAGTAGTTTACGCAGTAAAATTATTTAACTAACTCATTACGAATTCTACATCTCATCTTCAAACTTCCTTGTCCAAAACATGTAGTTAGGTGGAAGGGCTAGTCTGATGGACATATATCTTTGCCGCATCATAAAGTAAGAGATGAAATTCGTAAATAAAAAATTCCTTTAAACCACTGGATGCCGAAGTGTGTAGCATCGCCTTTCTATAATTGAAACTAATTTTTTCACAATAAAATTTTGTTTCTAAGACATCAAAATGACTTATATGAACTCAATAGAAGCAGCAATAATAATAATAATAATAATAAAGAAAAAACATTTGTTCCTAACAGTAAATCTTCGTGACTAACAAACTCTAATTTTCATCTTCTGTTATTTACTTGTTCCTTTCATATTTATTGAAAGGCAACACTTTCTACTGTGTGGAAAGTAACTTAATCACAAATATATTGGTTCAATTAAATGTACAATGAATGTTTTTTTATTAGAGGTGGAGATACAATTGTCTGTTAGATCAAGGAAGCTGTGGACTAGAAAATGTTTGGAATAAACCTTTGAAACAAATAAAACCATACAAAAGGGTTTTAAGGAAAAATTAAAGTGAAATGAGTTTCTCGAAGTGTGAAAATAGAGATTGGGACATACTAAATTTCTTCTGCACGATATTTCAAAAATAATTTCATATTTGGTGTCTTTTTCGATTGAAAAACCATTCTAACTTTACCATTGGGGTTTTGACAATTTTAAGAAATTTCTCTGTCGCTGTCTCCCTCATCTCGTCCTTTGTAGGGCAATATTTTCGTCAATACCACCAAAAAAGCAACTCCCTGGATTGAGGGAGGAAATCGGTGAAGTTTTGAAACAATTTTCACTGTCACGGATGGGCGGCAGTCAATGTCCATTTTCCCAGCCCCCCCCACCCCACCCCTTCCCTAACGGAAATCGAAAAAANACAAGCAAACTTAAATTTTGTACAACTTGCATTCATTAGTTATTAACAATCGAAAAGTGGGGGCTGGGGAAATTTTTCGCCAACCCCCCCCTCCCCCCAACACGAATTCAAAAATTGAAGACAGCTATCGTATTCTTTAAATTTCGTACAACAATCGAAAATGTTGTTAACCTATTGTTAATAAAAATGTTGAGGAAAATATCATCAGCCCCTCCCCATACACCACTAAAAAATTGAGCGGTTTTATTATAAAGTAATATTAGCAGTAGTAAACTTAATATAATTGAAAATATGAAATGGAGAACGCACCTTGTTAAGGGTGCTATATAAAGTATTAAAGGGAAATGCACTATGTTTAAGTACAAGTACATTGTATATTAGCAGTGTGGACAAGTATAATATGTGATGAAGCGTGTTCATGTGAACGCTTCATATGAGTAATTCATAGTACGCAATGGGGTGAACTCATCACCCAGACCACATGGGACAGATGCAGGAAGATATTATTAAAGACGAATGAGCTAAGCATAATTGCAACGACATAAGAATTCAATGACGAGGTAATTGACCTTGAGGTGTCTTCAATGGGCATAGAAATATCGTTTTACAAAGAAATGATATAAAATGATTTCCTAATAATCGCACCAAAAAATCTTACCAAAACACACAAGAAATCATCTGTACTCAAATCCTAACATAAGCAAACGAGAAATATTCTGAACCTAAGCTCTAATCTAAATACATAAAATTACCATAATGATCCTCCACTAGACGTGAGTGATGACAATATGAAGCTACTCAAAATATTAATGAGAGATGGCAAGGGAGCAATGTCAGTAACAGGAAGTTTATAATACTCGGTGTATGTTTTATTAGTAACTACACGGACTCGTTGGTATTTGCCGGGATTTCATGAACGATACCAAGACTCCATTGCAAGGTGTGAGTCATGTTAGATTTTGAGAAAAACAACTGTGCCAACATAGATGTTGGTTTGTGGATTTAACCACTTGCCTCTACGTTGTAGTGTTTGTAGATATTCGTCCGACCATCTCTTCCAAAGTTAAGTAATTAAAACTGTAATTCTACTCCAGCGTGATTTGATGGAGACGCTATCATCAGGGGATCAGAAATGATACTGACGAATGGCGAACCTATAAGATAATGACATGGAGTAAAAGGTTGTAACTGGATCGGTAGATCAGTGAGTATTCTCAACGGACGGGAGTTGAGAATATCTTCGGAAGAAGCCACTGGAGAGTAAAGCTATTCAAAAGTAAACAATTGATTATTAGTTACTCATTTCAGATGAGTTTTCAAACTCTTAATGTTAGCTTCCCAAAACCCTTCGAAGTGGAGTGTGCTGGTGGGGTTGAAGTGTCATTGTATCAAAGATGAAGAACAATGATCTTTTAAATTCTGAGATTGAACAAATTGTTTTAAAATGCGATCTGCGCCCTTGAAGTTGGTTCCGTTATCGGAATATATACGTAGCGGAAGCCCGCAACGACTACAGAATCGCGAGAAAGATGCAAAAAATGCTTTGGTGGATAATTTGGAGAAAATTTCACAATGAACTGCCTTTGTGGCTAAACATGTTAATAAAACGATGAAAGCTTTAGTTGTAGTTTTTGAGTGAGGTCCACCGTATTTAACGGTGAGCGGGCCATTGAAGTCAACACCTATATTAGTTAATGAAAAGGAGGTTATGACCTTGGGCGCTGGGATTTGACTCATTTATTGATTTAAGGTGCGCGCCTTTGTTTTAAAACTAGTTACACCATTCTTAAGAACATTGTGTACCGCTGTACGTAGTCTGGGAACCCCAATGAGAGTTCTCGTTTAACATGACCGTTTGAATGCCAGCGTGCGGAAGGTGTAGATGAGTATGGCGAATAATTAACTATGTCAAGATATGTTTGGTGGGCATGAGAATCTGATGTTTAGCATCAAATTCAAGTTGAGTGTTCTCCATTCTTAAGAGTCCGTCTGAATGCAAAAATGGCGCTAGAGAGGTGATGGAACTTGATTTTGAAACAGGTTCTCCTTTAGACAACTCGGAAAGTTCCTGCGAATGAGCTTGCGCCTGAACTGCTTTGAATAAACAATTTCTTGATTTCATTATTTCTGGAGAAGTTAAAGAGGAAGTAAGACGTGCAGAGACCTTACCAACATTCTTAATGAATCGAGAAACATAATCGAGAACTCTATATAATTTTGTAAAAGATGAAAATCTTGGAATTAAATCAAGTATTATACTAGGAGCGAAAGCGACCGACACTAAAAATTTTTGGCTTCTAAATGTTTTGATAAAAATGAATTTGACGTTACTGGGGGTTTAAGTAACCACGAAGTGCCAGACCACCACGAAGAATTTAATTTAATTAATGAGGTAGTGGTTCCTCTAGAAAAAAATGTCAGTGGGATTGCTCGCTGAGGGAACATGTTTTTTAGGTGAACTGATTTGTCTGCTCATGAATGACTGAAACTCTGTTCACAATAAAAGTTTTCTAATTTCTTGAGGGCGATGCTGTCCGGGTGAGAACGTTTTTGGAGTCTGTCCATAAGACAATGTTAGCAATAGAAATATTAAATGACCTTGACGTTGACGAGTCCTAGAGCTTCACAAAAAAGTAAGATTAATTATTGGTACGAATATAGTAATGAGCTTGGACAATAAAACTGCAGCGCATAAGTCTAAGCGTGGACTCGATTGTGCTTTAATAGGGGCCACTTTTGACTCAACACATAGTAAATGAGACGTGAGTGGTTTTGTGGCGTCACGAGAGATGTGATAAATACGTGCACCGTAGACCTTCTCATTTGCATTGCAAAAACCGTGCAAGTGGTAGATATTAACTTTGACCAGACTCACTAGTCTAGGAATAGATAATTTGTTGAGTGGTTGTAATTCAGAATAAATGTGTTTCCACTCACTTGCCAATGGAGGCGAGAAGTAATCATCCCAGTTAAGTTTAAATCCACATATGTTTTGAAAAAGTTTTTTACAATTTACTACAACTGGAGCAATTAACCCTAGAGGATCAAAAATGGAAGGTATTATTGATAATAACAATCTTTTTGTAAATTTCTCGGGGAGTAATTGGGTGGAATCTGACTTGAAATTTGAAAATAATCAATTGTCGTGTTCTACAACAGACCTAAGGCATCAACGTAGCATTTAGAAGTATCAAATTGTAATATTTAATTACCTTCTCGATTTCTAGATATTAGTGATGATATCGCAGTTTTCAAGTGCGCTGTGATGAGTTGTGACATTCTCGGGAACGTTTGAGATCACGAATGGCCCCTATATTTCCGTTCCACTGTTTAGGATGGGTATGCCATGTAAAAATTATCGAAAATGATATGGGTATTGGAAAAGAGTTCTTAGTTTTCAACGTCGTTATTTAAATGGTGTAAGTGTAAATTCAGGTTTCGTGAGAAATGGCATCCTTACCACCCCTAAGTAAGAGAGAAGTGGGAAGGGGAAGGCACGATAAAAAATGAAAAGGATTGATTTACGTTCATTCCGTTGTTTTCAATGTTTCTAGATGAAAAATGTACTAACAATGCCGTTATATACTAGTTCAAACTACACGGTATGTTTGGCACCCCTCTAGATCAGGTTCGAAAGAGCGTGACGTGCAAATATGATCGGAAACCATTTGTATTAGTGTCAAATACTTAGTTTTCGTAGTTGTTGTGTTAGACCGATATGTCAGTCTAATCTATTTTTTGTAAGTTTTTTTTATGAAGCACGTGACGAAGTCAAAATCATTGACGAAACGTTATGTGAGACATTAAATATTATAAAATTTTTTATTTACTTTCTACTTTTTTACACAAGACGTCTTCATGATACCATAGCATTTCATAAATCCCATTCATAATCATTACTCCAAAATAATTTAAATATCATAATACAGTTAATCAGATATATAAATTAATTGATTTCCATTTTGTTTAACACAGAGTGTCTTTGAAAACTAAAATTAACATTGGTAAAAAGAATTTGACAATTGAACTAGGAGAGGTTATTTTTCAGATACATATTGATTCTCCTACATATTTTCCATGGTAATGCGGATCGGGCGTGAGCTAGAGTCTATTACGTGCGAATTTCCCAGTCATTCAGTCACCTTTAATAGTTCCATCTCACTCACAAATTTAACACGTGTTACAACATCCGGATGATTAATATTAATTCCACCACAATACCTTGATGGGCTTTATAACTTCGTCACACCATGTTCGCACTCTTCTCTTGGTTCTCATGAAGACACGTACAGTAGCTGATAACAAATGTGCACCGTTCAGGACACATGGCCACTGACCGTGAGTTTGATGGCTTTAACTACCTTCATCATCTTTCAGAGGTTCGAGTTTCCTGCCCCCTTCTTAAAACTCTCCTTCCAACCTCTCACTAGTTCTCTGTGGTTCTCACTGACCCCTTTTTGACGACCGCAGCCCTTTATTTATCTCTCTCCGCAAGCCCGTATAGACTCGCCCATCCTGCTGCAACGAGGCTCGTCACCGGTCGCCGCTTTAGTCACCAGCTCCGTTTATTGGCTCTGGACAATTTTGCTTGAGCTCGTAACGCGGGCCGCGGCGGCGGTAGCAGTAGTTGTTGCAGCGATGCGCTGTCGGCGCACGTCATCGTTGCGAACGGGGCGGAGCTTCAAAAATTGGAGTTGATGTGACCAAAGGATTTCTGACGAATATCTTTCTCTCTTCAATTTCACATAGCACACGTCACTTAATTTATTTTTCATGTAATTTTACCTCAAATTTTCACTGGTATTTTCCCTTTAAGTGGTACTTTTTCACAATAGCTTATTATGTCTTAAGAGAATATTACTTCCTAAGTTTGTTAAAACTTTTACCATTTTTACAATAAATTCTTCTCTGAAGAGTTAGTTGAGTCAGAAAACAAATTAATTATAGAATTCAACTTTAGAAGCTCTAGGAAACGAAATACACATTTAACCGTTCGCCTCTTAATACACAGTAATATACACAAATATTTTCTTCTATTCAAATTATTTTTAAATGCAAGAAAAAATAATTTTACCTTTGTCATTTCATATTTAAATCAAAAACAATGTACAAAAATGTTTTCATAACTTTGTTGAAGATTAATTAACCGAGAAATCTTAATAATTATTAATGCAATTAATATAATAAGTCTTAAAATGTTCGTTTGTTGAAAAACTATTTCCTAATTATTTGAATAAATATGATATTCTATAATGACGCAATGTATCTATTGAAAATTGATACAATACCTACCAAAAATATCTATAGTATTTCTTAATATAGTAAGACACCGACAGTGGTGATCTAATGGTAGCGTCTTCAGGATAGAGCGGGGATTCAAACCCTGTTCGGTCAAACTAGGTGAGGTTTGCAAAAGTGGTTTTCCTCACCCACTCGATGCAAATATTTGTTTGGTACCATGAGTTCGTCAGCAATATAACCTCTCTACTCGCTAATAGATATGAACTAAATATAAATACCAGAAACATGCCCATTTCACATTGATTCAAAATTTCATGTTGGATTTTTTTAATATTTTACTTCCTGTATTGATAAAAAAAATTTCATTCGTTGAATAATGATGGAAAATTCAAGAAATTCAATCTAATCTGTGAATAAATTCTGAGTCCAGAAAATCTTTTTTCTGAAACAAGCTTATATTTCAACAGTATTGTGTTAAAACTAATAATGTTTAGGATAATTAAAAATGATAGAAGTAAAAAGTCCCTTCATTGGTTATCATAGGCGCGTTAGCTTACAAGGTAGTCTACATCAACATAGATATTTTTAAAGTATGAAATATCGATTTTAAATACTTTTAGGCGTCAAGCATCTTAAGTACTAAAACAACTTAGAAATTTGTGGAAAAAACCCGCATAATTTAAAATTTTATGTCATTGCCATCACAAGAGGTGCTAGGTGTTCTTTCTTGATAAATAAATAAATTTATTGTCAAAAAACAGTACAAACTGCGTATGACCACGTGGAGGGAAAAAAACTAATTTACTCTCCGGAAGCAAGCAAGGGACCATCCCATCAATTCCGATCAAGGGCCCTAAGGCAGAGGCGGATTCAAAAATTTCAGCAAAAGTTCCTAGATAAGATAAAAAGTTAGCTGCGAGTTATAATACTAATAGAATGTCAATATGTTTGTAATTTTAAGCAAAAAATTACATGTACAAGTTATTATCGAACTATAGATTATTCTGAGTATAGTGTTTAAAAATCATAAGAGTTGAAAAAACACTACATTCACGATTTGTTGTTACAATAAACACGCCCCTAGACAAAGCCCAGAGAACCCGTATAAGAAATCTGTCTCTACCAGAAGGAAAAACGGAGAAAAACCCGGGCCAGGATGTTCTACTCGGAATGAAAACTTTTCTAACAATCCAAACATAGAAGCGCTCAAAATCCCGTAATTGCAATTTTTCCTTATTCCTCTCATACTAAACTAGCATTTCAACCGTACTAATTACTAAAAAGAAGAATTTTCTTTGAGTATTAAAAAAATCATTGTTTTGAGAGAACAATGCTAGTTTTGAACGATTTTCTTTTGCCAGAACTACTATTGATTTCTTTGAAAACGCTCAAAACTAGTTCTGGTATAAACGCATCTGCCAAAATTAGTTTTGATCGTTTTTTTCGTCCAATGGGCGAATTTGTGTTTTGTGTGGAACACATACATTGTATTATTGAGTATAAATTCAATTATAATGAGAAAGAATAAGCATACATCCGAAAATATTTCAATCTTTTTTAATAAGTACAGTTCTGTAATGAAGTATAATTTGCGATTAATAATTGACGACTTTACCTCGAAATTTATTATTATTATTATTATTGTCGAATATATACACCGAGATTGCGTGATTAAGGGTATGCGACAGAGAACAGACATGAGCCATGCGCGTATGTAACCACGTAACAGACTGGGTTTTCAGGGTGTGTGCGCAGGATGAACTCAATTTTTGGGTTCATATCGAAGTTGGAAGTTGTCAGTGGGAGAGTGGCAGCGAGGGAGTTTTGCCTCCAGCGATTGAAACTGTCAGAGAGACGTTCGTGGTAGGAAACAGCCATCGGGGCTGAAGATTTAAAAACGATACCATTAATTCGTTGGTCCCATGTGCAGTACCAGTTCCAATCAGGTTTTTAATATCGATGTTTAATCCAATATTGCACTCGCTCTTGAGCAAATATTTCTGGAATGATAGGCGATGATATTTCGAGGCCTCTGGTGGTTTGCTTCGTTAGTAAACTTATTTCACGCGAATATGTTTTTGCGCGAGGGCGGATTGGGCATAGTTCAGTTTTCAATAATTACTTTCATCCGTTAAAAGAGTATGTCAAACGTTTTTCGATCATACTGATATTAGTTTTTAATCGTTTTAAGTAAACAGTAGCAAATTAAAATATTAATGAAAAATAAGTAATGTAGTATGTGGGCGTAGCCGAGTTTTAAACATTTTACTGAGAGAATGCAACATTGTATTTTTTTCCCAATTGGTCTTGGCAAAACTATTTACATGTATCTTTTTCATTTTATAGTCACTTGTTTTGAATTCTTATTGAGAATTTCCCCTGGGCAACATCCAGATATTTCTATGTTCTAATTATTGCTGACATTACTATGTGACTGAGTTTTCCACATATATTGATTTTCACCATACATTCTCACTTGTAAACAGGTTAAGTGCGGCAAAGATGACACTAACGGCATAATTTCACAAATCAACTGGTTATAAAAAAAATTAAGAAATTTTTAAATCATTCTATCTCTATGGATTGCATTGAACTGTATATTCATACCGATTTCTGATATCGCTATATTGGCTAGGATTAAAGACATGATGAAACACATTACGACCCTTTATGGACGAA